>JAFVLL020009846.1:0-11229 GCA_021397915.2 Tor tambroides | reverse complement strand
TCTCCGGAGGCAACGGGATTAACCCAGTCCTCTAGTGCCCGTTTAATGAAGTCATCCCACTCTAGAGGCCTCAGCTCTACAGGGAGAGAGCAAGGGAAGTCTGTAAGGATTCCATCGTCTTAAAAAGAGCATTCCTTCCCTTAGGATACAGTGGTGAAGCAGCGTTAACACACTTTCGATAGTTTCAAAGCGCGTACTGCCTGAGCATTTACTATTAAGAAACATTAAAGAAACACATACTGTTTCAGATAAAACACTGTTACAAGTGCAGAGACGTACAGTGCTTATGAACCCGTTCAATAAAGTCTTCAAGGAGAAGTTTTCTCTGAATATTGCATGAAAACAAATCCCAGTTAGCACAGTCATCCATTCATGTACTATTGAGAGAACGAAGAGACATTTCACATTAAGTGGCATTTACAAAAAGAAAAAGAAAAGTTGTTCTGTGAGTTTGTTTTGTTTTTTAAATCATTAAGTGGATTATGAATAAACTACTACAGGTAAGTACTGTACATATCCCTAGTAAAAAAAAAAAAAAAAAAGTAATATATTTAAAATACATTTATTTCAAAATAAATATAGGTCAAATCTATTAACAAATTTACTGACATATTGCTCGAGGCTTACTGATATAAAAGCAATAATTAAACTTTATTTGGAGTACTACTTGTGCACAATGCACATTTCTTAATATTAAGCCTAAAATGTATTTTAATTGATGAGGATTGTATGATCTTTGAATAATATTGGTCTTTTAATACAGGATATTTAAAGTGTACCTGAAGTATATTTGCAATAGTTCCACTTTAGCACAATCAAATATACTTCAGTATATATTTAGTTAGACTTCAGCACTACTTCTGCACAATTAAAGTGCATTAAGTACAAAATTAGTTGTTCCAATTTAGCAGACTTCAAGTATACCAGTTTAGTATACTAAAAGTACAATTGCAGGGTATTTTTATTAAGTACATAAATATGTAAATGTATTTGTAGTATACTTAGGATGAAATATCTGTATTTCAAATACATTTTAGTATGTTTATTTTTCACTAGTTATTAAAAAGATAAAATATTTATTTTTTCAAAGTAAGATCTCACACTTTTTTGAGACAAGCATGACTTAATGAACAAGAAAATCCATAGAAATATCTTTAAAAAAATACTTAAATAAATAAATGTATAAATTGTCCTAGAGTAGGCTTCATAATACCAAACAAGAAAAACCCTAGAAATATCTTTAACAAATTAATAAATTGTTCTAGAAGTGGGTTCATAATACCAAAACACTAATTATAGAGAATTATTAGCAAAAGGAATTTGAGACTTAACTTGGACTAGCAACATAAGACTAAGACTTGACCTGATCATTCAGTTATCCTCACTATTAGGCATTGTTTCATGGAGATGCTGAGGATTGGAGTTCTCTAAGAAATGTCAATGTCTGGTTTAGCCATTTTTACCTGTGGGTACATGACGCATATCTGTGACTGTGAGACCCTTTACAAAATCTGAGGCTTGAAGCACAAGGCCGTTTACTGCCTGTCGAGTGAGATAGCTTTTGTGGACATCTTGCTTTTATCTCTCAATTTTGCATGCATGCAAGTCTACGTATTAAACACAATCTACAGCACCTGTTGAGTGTTTATGAAAACCACATCCATTTGATGCACATCGAAAAAATTCTCTTCACTGCATGATCCACTTGAAACTCACTATCAGACTGCTGCACAACAACAGAATGATAGACATGTGCAGTGCAAAGCAGTGGGAACTGTCACGTCTATGAGAGGGAACAGTGCCCCTCAGAGTGAAAAATGCTACTCACAGTTAGCGACTCATTTTCAAACCGGCATTTAACACCAAACAGCCACTCTTGATTAGTGAGTAGATGATTCCATTTAAGTTTATCCAAACAGCTCTTTGGCACCGACACGGAGTTAATGGCATATTGACACAGAGCAATTAGTAAACACGACACTCTACATCCTTCAAAGTACTTTTCCAAATTGGCACATTCAAAGTAGTAGTAATAATAATAATAATGGTGATGTGTGCATGAAGGGGTCTTGTATTTGCTAACAAATGCTGCTCTCCACCCTGACTAGGATAAATGTCATCGTGAAGGAGGCCCCCTGTTGTACGCAGACTGCGCTAAACCTGAGTTAGGAAAATACACTCGGCTCCGTCTGCAGAGACAGGCTGTCGCAGTGTCTCTGGGCCTGTGGTGTTTAATTGCTCTCCTGACAAGCAAACAATAGCCAAAGGTGAAAATCCTCTCATTATAAACATATGCGGTGTGTCAGTCACGCTAATCTTCCTGTTGTTGGTTTATTGAGTATTAAGATAATCCCAATGACAACACTAACGGCCTTTGCCCAGCGAACATCCAAATCCTTTTCAATACTGTATCTGTGCTGTAGGCTGTCAATGTATTTAAGTCTTTACACGTGTTATTATCTGATCAGAGGACAGGAGTTTATTAGGGTGATTACCTTTATTTAAAACAGACCTTGAAAGTATTAGTGGAACTGTCTGACGCAAAGAATCGTGGTTAAACTTTGGTTTGAGGATTTGAACAAATCCGTAACCCTAAGTATGAAACTTTGGCACGTAACTCACCCTGCACGATCTGGACAACAGACACGAACAATACTTTGAACTGTGTGGTTTTTGCAGCACAACATTTCAATTTTCGCCTGGCGGACAAATAAAAATCCTCTAGAGAGATTCTAAGCATAATTTTAAATTTCCTCCATAGAGAAAATGTTTTGACTATAGTAAGAATCTTCCAATGAAGACTGGAGTAATGGCTGCTGAAAATGTAATGAAATAAAATATATGAAATAATATATGAGTAATGGCTGCTTAAAATATATGAAATAGTTTCACAATATTACAGTTTTTACCCTATTTTACATAATATAAAATGCAGTCTTGGTGAGCATAAGATTAGAGAGATTAGTAAGAATAAGAGAGCCGTTATATATTTGCATGTATATTCAACAACACTAGCATTACAGTGTGACCTTTTGTATGCAAGTATCAAAGGTCAAGATCGTGTGTTTGGGTGTTGGGATATACAAGGCTCATGTTGCTCCAAGCCAAAACTGCCACAACTTGGCTAACTGCCAACTAAGGTCAAACACAACAATAGGGAGCTTTTCTCAGAAGTTCTCTCTTTCTTTCTCTCACACACACACGCACACGCGCGCACACACACACACACACACACACACACACACACACACACACACACACACACACATACACACACATATCTCCCAGTCCACATCAAACCACTCAAACGCAATTAAACCTGCTCTCCATTGTGCAAACTGTAAATGAGATAAACAGTGAATGCATATTCTTGTTGCAGGCAGGCAGCATGCTGTCTGGACCATTAAACAGACAGCCCAAGATCTTATCAGAGCCCTGCGTCCACAGAGGAGCGTGTCATAAAAATGAGAAACTCTCTCAGATAATGAATCTGTCAGGTCACAGGCAGTCAAATATTGTAGCACAATGGTATCTCGTTGCCATGCATGTTTAATTAAGCTTTAATTTCCCATGGAGCAGCCATTACGTTGAAACGAGGGGCCATTGAGACTGATGTAACTCCAATATGGCCACCAGGATGAGGCAAGCGTGACTGATGCTCCGAAATGGGAACTTGACCCCAGAGCAGGAGGTTGAGTGGTGCGTGTCTCAACGCCTCAGTGTCATACAGAATTCAATCACATCACGCTTTAAACAGGACGGCCCATAGGAGACAGTAAATAATGCAGTACAGTAGAGCAAAATGCTGTCAGTGATGTGGGCGGCTCACGGAGCATTTGCAAAGGTGTTATGTAGAGGAGAAGGGTGGACTAGACTTGGACCAAACTACATCTATTTTTGGGACCATTTTGGGTGTTCGCACACACATAGGCAAATCTCCTCTGGTGGTGAGAGCGAGTGCTCTTTTGTGGGACAGGGTGGTGTTGGTAAAGGGCTCTCTTCACTCTGAAGTTGATTATGATAATGGCTGATGATTGCAACGATGTAAACCGTTTTCTAATTGCTCATCAGCGCACGTCGTTCTAGGTTGATTTGAAACGGCTGCACATCCTGCTCGGATCCGAGCCAGGCCTGCTCATGATGACAAGAAACTTTGGCAAATTTAACACTCCCTTTCCACCTTTGAGTTATTTTCACAGGACACGAAACAATCAATAAGTTTGAAGCTTGAAGGGTACAGTTATTCTCTGAAGAACTTCCCGTGACTGCCGCTTAGTGGTCCTGTGTGATTTCTGCTTTGTGGAAGACTAAATTGAATCATCAGAACAAAGTGCTTGACTCAAACTACTGCAGAATACGGCACTGAGAAGAAACAGATTCTTCATTAAGAGACGGAATAACCAAATGGCTGTTCTAGGGTTTACTGTACCGACCAGTATGCTAATCTCACAATCACTCCTAATCGGAGTCAATCTGATCTAGAAGCAGCCCTAGAGGGATCTTTTTTACAGGATAGCAAGAAGCGTAATGCCATCATCGCTTACAGCTAAAGCCACTGATGGAACGCACACGTTTGGCCGCAGCCTTCTGGTTCTGGAAACGAAGCTATAAACGTCCAGTTGATTTATACATCTGTACCTGTCCAGTTAAACTCTAAAATGATTGTGCATTGACTAAACCACAAGTTACAACCAAAACCACTCCGTGCTGAGCAACCTCAAAAAACCAGTGGCTCTCAAACAGAGTTTAATACAGCCTACTGGATAAATGGGACACCACTTCTGGGGTGTCACAAAATAGATTTCACTAGCTTAGTGCCAGAAATTTGTAGAACCATAGACTGACAGCGGCATACGTGTATTCTTAGGAGTATTTATTTAAGCTTAGAATGACCCGTTTAACATTTTTTAAGACCTCTAAATCTCAGACGGATAAATCCTCCACCACTTGGAAGAAAGAGCGCTGACACATGTGAAAGTGTTGGGATGGGTCGCTTTCAGCTAGGTCACAGATACTCCCTCACGGATCCAGAAAACCAGAATCGTGTGGGAGTATATTGTGAGCATGTGTTTGAAGTGCAGCAGAACATTGTTGATGATTGTTAAACTCCTGGCTGTAAACTGTGGAAAATGTAAGCAGACACAGACAGGGGAAACGCTGCATGATTCTCTCGCTCTTGAATCTCAATGCTTGTTATGTCTCAATCTTTTAGAAGTTGTTCACCTAAAAAACTGTTGTCGTTATTTACTAATCCTTAAGTTGTGCCAAACACATATGATTCATTCTTCCATTTTGTGGAAAAAAGTGAACTATTCTAAATGCAGCTCTTTTCCATACAGTGAGAGTTCACAGTGACCACAGTTGTTTGCCTAAAACGTGAAATAAAACAAAATAAAATAAATGAACATACTGTAGCTCAAACAACTTCTGTCCTATGGTCTTTTGAAGCCAAACAATAGCTGTTTGTGAACAGACTAAAACAGACCGCTGATAATCTTTTTATTTTATATTTTCAAAATCTACCATTATAGATTCTGTTACCTTTTTTTACTATTGAAAAATCTCATACCTTTTGAGAAGTGGTGGATCCAGGTGAATGACAAGCATACAGGGAAGTTGGAGTCAAACAAATATGCAGCCTAACCAGTGGCCAAAAAAAAGAAGAAGAAAAAAGAAAGGTAAACATTTTGGTGTTTCACCAATGGTAAGAAAGGTTTAGGTAAGAACTCACCGAAACAGCCATAACAAACTGTAGGCTGTCAGAATATTCTAATTATACAAGTTCTATTCATTCCTTCATTACCTGAAGAACTACATTTAAATGAAATTTAATTTAATTTAAAAATTGCATTTATTCTTATTACTTTTTATTTTGTTATTATTTTAAATTTTATTTATATCTGTTTGATTATGTTGTTTACAGCAATTAAAAATCCTGTTCACAAATCTAATGTGAGTAGTGATAAGCTGGAGGGGAAGAATATCAATGAATAATGGCTTAAATTGTGGTCTGTTTTTCACAAAATGTTATCTTGAAAAGATGTAATGCACAAGTTACATGGACTACTTTTATGATAATTTCCTACCGACAGTGTTATGCGGTAAATGTCCCATATAACATTCATATATCATTTAACACCTGAATGGCTTATTTAAGATGTTACATTTGTGTTGCATAGAAAAACAATACATTCACATACATAGATGTTTGAATCAACATGGGGATGAGTTGTTTTTTTTTTAGCATGAACTACTCCTTTAAATGTTGTCATTTGTCTGGCGCAAGTTGCTGCCTTTGAGGTGATTTCTCATGTTATGGTGATTGTTCATGGAGATAAGCAGCAATGCAACTAATCAAACAGAGATATGGAGGATTCCTACAGTTTGGCAGAGCTTCAGGACATCTGGGCCAAGAGCTTAAAAAGATTTGTCAGAGCAAGATGCCGATATGCTGTTAAAACAACTAAAAACACAAGTGCATGCATGCAGAAACAAGCACACACAAACAGGTAAGACACGGATTGTGTGAATAGCAACACCAGTCTTCAGACGGTGTAAAGGATACTTGGGCTTTACTGAAGTGTGAAGTGTCTGCTTTGACAAGTAGCACTTGACAGTCATCTCAATGCCAACAGTATATCCATATAAAATAGAATACCTCTGAGCTGCATACTGCTATCCACCAAGAAGAACAAAAGATCACTTCACAGTAACCAACTAAATAAAAACTATAGAAATACATACATAAAAAATATTAAACATAATATCTATCAAAATAACCATGTATAATGTGTTTGTCAATATTATCAATTAATGGAAATGTGCAAACATAAAGCAACAGCGTGTGTGTGTGTATTCCAGGTGCGCTGACGAATAGCTGTTTAATTTACCCTTTATTTTTCATTTTAGACATCAAGCGCACTTGTCTGAATGAGGAATATGTCAGTGGATACTGGAGAGCCAGTCTCTTTTTTTGTTGGCATGTAGAGATGTAGAGAAAAAAAAAAAAACAGTGAATAAGCTGTAAACCAGCACTCTCCTTTAACGGATACCTCACACCAGTGATTTAAAATGGTACCTCTGTAAATCAAAAAAGAGCTTGTGAGATATTATCCTAAAAGGAAGTTGGGTTTACAAGTGCATGGAAAAATTGCCAGTGGGTCTCAAAAACATGTGCATGGTAACTCTGAATTAAATTCAGCCTTCCTATGACCTCAGTCTAAAAACATGAATGTGTCAAAAGCATGTGAGGTTGTTGAAGCCTTAAGCGAGTAATCAACAATGAAAACAAACAGTAAACTCTGCTCTGGAGACGAAAGTCACTATTGAATTTGGCATTCACCATTGAGTGCCCGTAGCTACATCAAGCTAGTGGAAATCTCAGTGTGTGACATCTTAAGATAAAAGACAAGCTTTATTGTTTGGTTAAAACCCAACGCTGCGACATGTGGTCGTGCATAATGGCGTCTACTCCAGGGACCGTGTGTCTAAGCACCAGCCGTAGTGGGATATCAGTATATCAAAGCTTTCCTGGAGAATACAGTACAGTAAGAGCTAACCGCAGTGGGTCTTCCTCAGGCCCTGTGGTCCTCCGCACAACAGCATTCAGCCCCACTGTGCAGCTCTATCAATGTGTGTGTGGTGATGGATGGATAACCTTTACTGGTTTTATCTGCAGTATTCACTATGGAGCTGCTAGCTGCTGCAGTTAAGCATTATTGAAAAAGTCTGTCAGAGACCTGCACCATAGAGAACATCAAAAACCTCCTCAAATAGGTAAAGTGTCTCTCTTAGAATGAAACTATAGGGTTGTTGTGACTTTGCACAAAATTGCCATTGTTATACTGTTGCCCCCTCTGCTTGCAAGTAAAGTGTATGGAAATGCAGATAGCAACTATGTGTTTTTATCATAACACTCTGAAGAATCACTGTGATGTAATTATCAACAATTTCAACAGACATTTCCAAGTCCCTGCATGACATATAACATTTGATTATATTTTACTTAAATATGAACACGTTTTTCTGCCTATTTTTTGTCTTCCTTATTTGTTCATTTATTTTTAGTAAGCAAAATACACAGTCTATCTAACTTTCCAGTTCTTTCAAAAAACAAAACAAAAAAAAACAGAGCACAGATCAAAAGGTCAAAGTTTGGTTAGTATGGCCTTGTTAGCCCCTGCTGGTAGATACCGTAACTACATCATCTGGCACATAAATGTCTTTCTTGGGAATATTTGCTGGGGAATGTGCATGTTATGTATCCTTTTCACAGACTGTGATGATGCATTTCCATAGTTATCATCATCGTAAACATAGCAGGGTTTCTTTGAATATATATTCTTTTTTTTTTTAAATTGTGATGTACATTTATAACACTATACTCAGCACCTGAAGATTTGATTTGGTGCTCACACTGCACATAGTGTGACTCATTAAAAATAACTATAAAAATAAAATAACAAAAGTAATTATAGTATTTTTGCGCTTTATTTAATTTGTTTATTTTTAAAATCAAATAATAAACAAAATAATAAAGTGTGATAATTTATGCTTTGAGATTTACGCTTTGAGTTCAAATTTAAATCGTTTACAATATTACAGTTAGTCAATCAAAAATGGTGATTGTGCTCTGATTCTGTCAACCATGTTGGTATACAAATGAGCGGTCCGAACTTATTTACCCAGCACATTTTTTTATTTTGGTTGCGCATGCGCACCTGCGCACCATTTATGCGCACCCCTGACTACACTGCAGGTTATATTACCTTGGCATTAAATTACAGAAAACTAATTAAGGCTGCTGTGTTTGTAATTCAATGGCTGAGAAAGAGATATTTTACATCTTTCTTTTCTCTGACCACCATAATCTATCTTTTTTTTCCTTCTTCTTTTGGAAAGTTACAGACCACTAGCATATACTTCTTATTTTTATTTATTTATTTGCTTATTGGAGCAAATGAAAATGCAAAAAAAATCTGTTTGTTGTTCTTCTCGTTCATCACAATAGAGGTTTACTCTATAATGATGAGAAATGTAAAAAAAAAAGGTCCATTGTGCCAGCATTTCATGATGGTTTGATCATAATTATGGAACATAAAAGAGGGTCCCAGAACTGAGTGCCCATGAGCAAAAATGGATGATTTTAGGCTGCTTACTTCCAAGGGTCTTGGACCAGATGAGAAATTGCAATTGAGATGAATGGGAATGCTAACAGACAGCTTTCTCCAGGCATTGTAGAATACCTCGGTACAGATGCTACTGTATGCATTACCTCCCTCGACCTGATCAAACAAGCAGACGTGTAGAGACTACATGACTCGCCCTGTGACGGGGGGCGTTCGCAGCAAAATCAATACATGTATTATGAAATAAAAAAGTAAGAGAGCTTGGCTGGCGTGTACCTGCCGTCGAGGGAAATTAGCTGTTGACTCGGCCAGCTCAACCTCAGACAAAGGCTTTTCTCTCCTTCTGATGTGCCCTGCACAGCGCAGGAAGCTGGTGTAACCTGGGAAACTGGAAAATCTTGCGGAGGTGGGAAAAAACAACTCATAAAAATGAAAGGATTCAATTTTCAAACATATACACTAACCACTTTCTATCATGCTGTGTTGCAGTCTATTGACAGCATATAACATTTCATTTAATCATTCAGGGGGCTAAAAATATAAGAATGTCCCCATGAAAAAGATAGTGGTGATACGGAAGGATGGAAAATGAAAAGCAGATGGGACGATTGCTTTGGCGCTGTCAAGACAAGAAGACCATGTGGAGCTGATCAGGAGAGGATCGGTACCCGTGTCGAAATCTGATCACGGCGACGTGGGCTTGTACTGAATGCTTAACCAATTAGGCTGGACATCAGAAGCCCCGCCGCCCCGGCCACTCCCGGCAGGGGACAGGAGTTACCTTACCCAGCCCAGTCGTTGCGGTTTAGCTCAGGTTTATTCACATCCAGCTCAAAACCTCCAGACTGGGAAACATAAGCCTGGCTCCAATCATATAAATAAGAGATGTTTATGCCTCAGACATGGCCAAACACAAAATAGGCACATTTCAGGGCTGCTGGTGGTATGGATGTGTTTTTGGGATAGCTTACATTAAGCACATAAATGCCTGCCCCGAAGCGCTTCAATGTAGAGGAAGTGGTCCAGAGAGACAGGCAGAGCCAGGCATTAAATGCCTAGGATAGAGTGGATAGTTTGTTGATCCCAGCTAATCATAATAGATTTTGGGGCGAAATCACATCTTGTGCACTTTCCTGCTCCTTCGGAGTCTATACAAACAACCTGGAGCTCTGTATGGGTTTTAATCGGCAAGGATTCTGTGTTGCAATATTATCACAATACTTGAGTAACAAACATCACGATTCTTTATGTGTTGCCTTTCACAGAGTATGCGATACATAGTGATTTATTTATTTATTGAGTGAAGTAAGCGAGCGTTTCATATGATATTGTTTGCCAATTGCATGGGTCACATTACAATCGTTTTACTCTATAGTGAAGGTATGAGCTTGATTCGAATGAAGGAAGGCCATCTCACATTTGTGAAACCATGCTGTTCTTTCAAATTGGATTTCAATAACATAGCTTTCAAATTCCAAAAGAAAAAAAAATATTTACCTTGTTCTAAGGAACACATTTAGTTCATGTCAATAACGTATTCATTTGTGGCATATTAATAATAGTTTAGGGCACTCATTCATGCAATTATATATTTATATGTAGATATATTATTAATTTAAATGAATTTATTCAATTCAAATACCAAAGGAAAAAACTGATTTCACCTTGGTCTAATGAACACATTTAGTTCATGTCAATATTTAGTATTTATTAATATATTAATTTAGTTATTATTAATATTAGTTCATGCATTAATTAATTAAGTTGTATGCCTTTATATATAGAAACATTATTTATTTAGCTGCATTTAATCAATTATACCAATATTTCCATTTTGTTCTGTATTATTTCTAAAAACAGAAATCTTTATTGATAAATTATTTACTTTAATTATTTAAATCTAAACCAGACAAGACCTATAGCAATAGTCATTTGTATTCTTTGTATGGAAAAATGTAAGTACTAACCAAACTCAATATGTAAAATATCAATGCAATATACAATATACAAATCTCTATGCAAGCACTAGCAGAAGACTAATATGCAGGCCACTGCAGCATAAAAAAAAAAAAAAAAAAAAAAAAAAAATATTTAAATGCAA
>JAFVLL020009842.1:0-41814 GCA_021397915.2 Tor tambroides | reverse complement strand
ATAAAACTTTCAAAAGTTTTTTCTGACAGACTTTTTTCAAAAGTTATGTGCAAAAAAAAAAAAAAAAAACATTTTTCAGATCTCATGCCTAACTGAGCATTTCTTGTCCGATGGTCACATCTTAATATTTTGCAATTTCTGTAGTATTGGATCCTTTTTCATCTCTTTTTTTGGTCAGTTTTATATGTAAAAGAAAACTTGCTTAATAGTTTGCTTCCAGCCCTCGTTAACAATTATATATCACTTATAAATGATAATATACAAAATTAATATATAGTAGTTATTAAGATTGATGTGATTTGGAATTAGTAAAATATGCTTGGGGAAAAAAAAAAAAGATCAGAACATCGGTGTGCCTAACAATTAGGCATGGACATGTATACATATACACATATGTGACCCTGGAGCACAAAACCAGCCTTAAGTCGCTGGGGTATATTTGTAGCAATAGCCAAAAATACATTGCATGGGTCAAAATTATTGATTTTTCTTTTATGCCAAAAAACATTAGGACATTAAGTAAAGATCACGTTCCGTGAAGATATTTTGTAAATTTCCTACCGTAAATATATCAAAACTTAATTTTTGAGTAGTAATATGCATTGCTAAGAACTTCATCTGAACAAATTAAAAGGCGATTTTCTCAATATTTTGATTTTTTGCACCCTCAGATTACAGATTTTCAAATAGTTGTATCTCGGCCAAATATTGTCTTATCATAGCAAACCATACATCAATGGGAAGCTTATTTATTCAGCTTTCAGATGATGTATAAATCTCAGTTTCAAAAAAATTGACCCTTATGACTGGTTTTGTGGTCCAGGGGTCACATTATGCCAAAATACATTATTTTTAATGCCATTCAATTGAGAAATATGCCTGTTAAAACCTGAAGATATAGTTAAGGCTTTTACCTGTGGGGGTTAACAGCACTATTGGAACCAGCTAAACCTAGACCAATCCATTTTCCTAAATATTTTATAAACAAACCCAAAAGCTGTGAGGAATGTGTAGAAAGTGTGAATGGCTTCTTTGTTTTCCAGTTCTGTGTAAATCTGCTGGACTTTCTGTGGAGTTCAGTGTGTGTAGATTCTTAGTTCTTATGAGAAGAGAGCTGGTCTGTGGAGTTGACTAGTAAACTCAGAGTCCTCACGATGGCAGCAGGTCTTTAGTAATGCTGTGGAGGGGACGGGGCTCAGACGGGTCAGCTGGGGGGGAAACCCATACGAGGAGTAGGGGAGGGAGATGAGGGTTAGTAGCTGAGCTCATGGCCACTGAATTAGACTTCTTCTTCAGCTGTTCATTTGATGTCCATTAATCTGCTGGCAGCGGACTTTATTTTAACCTAATTAACAGCCAATGTTAAGGGCCAGGAATCTTGAGTAAATCCTAACAAGGGCCAAAAATCTTCTAATGGTATCTTAATTTGGAAATTATCCTTTTTTTTTTTTTTTTTTGAGAAATTTATTTTTGGAACATGGAAGTTATACACTCCTAGAAAATGTGCAAAATTGTACCTTTGGGGTAGCTACAACAGCTTGTCATTTGTTTGTTTATTTATTTATTTGCTGCATGCATTATATACTGTTTTTTTTTTTTTTTTTTTTTAAGTCTGATGCTGATGCTTTTGATGTGTCTCATATTCTTACAGACGCTTTCCATATAAGGCTTCCTTTATTTATTTCTAGGTTGTCTTTTCTGGACTCATTATTAGTTGGAATACTTGCACTAATAACACCAATCCCTCCTGTCTTAGTAGAATGTGACTCTGAGAAGAGCATTGTGTGTGCTCAAAGATTACAATTCAGGATTTATGGCAGGCCCTCAATCCAGCGTGAAATCCACAGGGATACAAAGGGATCATGTGGAATCAATGGACAAAGTTTATGTAGCTGCCCAGCTCTTGGCCTTTGGCTCTCGCTGCTCCGTGGAGCTTGTGCTGCTTTGAGGCTCCAGCGCTTAATTAAACAGAGTGGAGCGTGTTGTGAAGCTGCAGCATGAGAAACACAGCCGCTGTGCTGTTTACAGAGGATCAGTGCGCTGCAATGTCCAAAGAATCCCTACATTTGCTCTGCAAGACCTATAAATAATTATGAATATTTAAAGATAAAGATATTCATTAAAGCTGGACTTTATTTTAGTGAATACCCACTGAATGAAAAAAAGTATTTTTTTAAAATGTATTTTTAGATTTATAATATGAATGACGGGACCACTGTGGATTATCGAAAAGTTTAAAAGAATTAAACTTTTTTTAAATAATACATTATTATTATTATTATTATTATTATTATTATTATTATTATTGTTGTTGTTGTTATTGTCTTATTTTTATTTGTATTAAAAACAAACATTATTACATTAATATGAATATATTATTATTATTATTATTAGTAGTAGTAGTAGTAGTAGTATTGTAGTAGTTGTTGTTGTTGTTGTTATTATTATTATTATTATTATTATTATTATTGTTGTTGTTGTCTTATTTTTATTTGTATTAAAAACAAACATTATTACATTAATATGAATATATTATTATTATTATTATTAGTAGTAGTAGTAGTATTGTTGTTGTTGTTGTTGTTATTATTATTATTATTATTATTATTATTGTTGTTGTTGTTGTTGTTGTTATTGTCTTATTTTTATTTGTATTAAAAACAAACATTATTACGTTAATATGAATATATTATTATTATTATTATTATTATTAGTAGTAGTAGTATTGTTGTTGTTGTTGTTATTATTATTATTATTATTATTATAGTTGTTGTTGTTGTTGTTGTTGTTATTGTTGTCTTATTTTTATTTGTATTAAAACAAATATTATTACATTAATATGAATATATTATTATTATTATTAGTAGTAGTAGTAGTAGTAGTAGTATTGTTGTTGTTGTTATTATTATTATTATTATTATTATTATTATTGTTGTTGTTGTTATTGTTGTCTTATTTTTATTTGTATTAAAAACAAACATTATTACATTAATATGAAGATATTATAATTAGTAGTAGTAGTATTGTTGTTGTTGTTGTCTTATTTTTATTAAAAACAAACATTATTACATTAATATGAATATATTATTATTATTAGTAGTAGTAGTAGTAGTAGTAGTATTGTTGTTGTTGTTGTTATTATTCTTATTATTAACTCCAATGTATTATGATCTTTTTTAAAAGAAAAATACATTATTATTATTATTATTGTTGTTATTATTATCATTATCAACTTTTAATTTATTACGATCTTCTTTAAAGACAATTTTATTATTGTTATTATTATTATTTATTATTTATTATTATTGTAGTTGTTGTTTTTTTATAAATGTTTGTTGTTTTTTAGGGATTTTGCTACTTTTATTGATATAAAAAATAAAATTTCACATTCTTTGTGAAAAAAGTATTACACTTTCACATACTTTTATAACTGGTACTTATTATGGAAATAATATACTTTAAAATAAAATACCTAAGTGTGTAATGAGTGAATGTTAACTGCTATTAAATGAAAATGTATTTATATTAAATACTGCTTTTTTGACCCACTTCTGTAGGACTTCAGTACATCAAATAATTGCTAAATTTGCTCTGCAAAACCTCTAAGTATAAATGGTTAAAAATATGTGCAGATCCACACATTATGGCCCTGTTTTGGTGAAGCTTGACTTTGGTTTCAGCTAGTAGATTAATGACAGCTCAGATCGTTCCCCATCGAATGAAGAGACGTGTGTGTATTTAGTGAAATGCTGGGTGTTTCTCATCCTCTCACAGAATGACAATCATCATCATAATTATTAGGGCACTCTCTAATCACCGTAATTATAATCTGCCATAATTATACAGCTACAGATTGTGACAAGACAATGGAACCAGGAGAAATTTAGATGACTGTAAACACATACTCTAATTATTTTCCAAATAAATGAAATCAAGAAGACTGATTATGGTGTCAGGAGGTGTTTCGTGGTTCAACCTGTCTCGGTTTATTTTCGGGTCTGCTGTGAAGTTTTCCTGGAAACGCTACTACAATTACAACAGCTCAGCTGCTTTTACTGTTGTGATGTACACAGAGTGTAGATGGAGAGCTGTGATATGTTTGTTCTGGACCATTGAAGGGTTAATGTTACCTGAAGCATCCGGGTCCCTGATAAAGACGCAGGTGTCGTTGAGTTCAGTCTCATCATGAGAAAGTCACCTGCTCTCTGAACACGTGACGAGCTAAAACATTAGCGGTGCTGCTCCACACAGAGCGCGTGTAAACTGATGCCTGTGGCGGAAAAACAGCTGCCTTACAAATCCCCTCAACAACGCCTTTTATTTTTCCACGGTGTGTTGTTGGTAGGAAAGGTTCGTGCAGTAAAACATTAAAGCTCAGTTTGTAAACTGATGGGGATTCTCAGGAGTTGCATAAAACTTGTAGTTTCAGTTATTATTAGCTATATTTTCCCCCTATTATTCCTTTTCACTATTCATATTTAACATATACTATCCTATTAATATTTTTTGATTAATATTATATTTCTATAATATAGCATTAATATTAGTGATGAGATATGTTGATAGTATTAATGTTAATGATAAGACTACTGCAGATACTACTGAGAAGTCACAGACTTTACTATTTACTAAAATAATAATGTGTTTTCATAATTAAAAATGTATTTGAATCATTTTAAAAAAATCAGGTATGTTTTAAATAATGTATTATTATTATTATTATTATTATTATTATTGGTGTTATTGTTTTAAGTTTGTTTTTATTTGGGGGACTTTGATATTAATAATATTGATATTGATATTTATTGAATTAATAATGAGTCCACTACAGATTACTGAAGTCATATCCTTGTTTTTTTCTTTTTTCTTTTAAACGACATGTATTTTAATAAAGTACATTATTATATATTTTAATATTAATAATATTAATGAAGATGCTACTGAAGATTACCAAAAAGGTTATTTCTATCTATCTATCTATCTATCTATCTATCTATCTATCTATCTATCTATATGAAGTTTATTTGCAAAAACAGATAACTGTTTTTTTAATTTACAAAAATCATGTTTTTTATTGTTATCATGTTTTTATTGTGTTTTATTGTGTTAGTTGTATTTTTTTTGTTATTTTTTAAACTAATGAAACAACAACTGCAGTTTAATTGAGATTAATTGGAATGCAAAATGAAAAAAACTTGACTTTTGAAAATTGTTAAAAACAGAGTTATCTGTTTTTGCAAATGAACTCTTCATATACAGTATACACACACACACACACACACACACACACACACACACACACAACACACACACACACAGTATATATTTAGTGCTGTCAAAAGATTAATTGCATCCAAAATAAAAGTTTTGGTTTACATAATATATGTGTGTGCTGTGTATATTTATTATGTATATATAAATACACACACATGAATGTATATATTTCAGAAAAATATGTTATGTTTATATATTAAATATATTTATATATAATATAAATTATATGAATATAAATTTAGAAATGTAAATACATGTAAATATTTTCAAAATATACACTGAATGTGTGTGTATTTATATATACATAATGAATATGCACAAACACACACATATATTATGCAAACAAAAACTTTTATTTTGTATGTGATTAATTGCGATTAATGGTTTGACAGAGCAGACAGAGTGTAAACCTGCACAGTACTTACTTTACTCAAGGCTCATCTGTAATTTAAACCTTCTGCTGCTCTGAGGCCACAGTTACTGTGGTGCAGTGAGTCAGTGAATCTGGATGTTGAGACAACTCTCTTAATTCCAGCGTGTGTATCATACTGTATGCTGTGGACCTTCACAGAGAGATAGAGAGAGAGAATTAAGGACATGTGAGGGAAAGGTTTGAGGAGCAGCACCTGGCCGGTGAAGTGGAGCGAGCAGGAGAGAGCGGTGAGCTCTGGGAAACAGATCACTACCTCGGAAAAGGAAGGTAATGCTGATGTGAACACGCTCACCTGGGGACGACATAAATCACTGATCGGCCAGAGGAGCAGACAGCCGCTGAATACACTGGAAGAGATAGAGAGGAGAATGAAGGGAGAGGATAAGAGGAGAAAGAGAGAACTACCGAAACACTGGAAGAAAGGGTCACTGAGAGAGAGAGAGAGAGAGAGCTTATAGAATGTTCTTGAATTCGATGGGATGAGTAAAAATACAAACCAAGAAACAATAGAGTGCCGCAGCATCATGGCCATTCAGTGATGACTGGGATTCTGAGACAAGTGACTTTTGAATGTACCTTCGACATTTTAAAAAAATATCATATCATTAAAAAGCACAATTATTGTAAGTAAAAAGTGTTTGTCTAAAACGGTTCAGAAATCACTCAGTCTTGTCTAAATTTAGGTCACATGTCAGTCAGGTCACACTTTCTTCAGATTATTTGCCATTAAAATCCTCATGATGCTGGAAATGCAAGATTTTATAATGAAAATTATAAAAGATGCTCTTTTCCATTAAAAAATCAATCAATCAATCAATCAATCAATCAATCACTTTAAATATTCTAAAAAGAGTACATATTATGGAAATTTATTTTTTGACTCATGCAATTATAACTTTTTTTATTTTTTATTTTCATTTTTGTATATATAAATATATGTGTGTGTGTGTGTGTGTGTCTGTCTGTCTGTCTGTCTGTCTGTCTGTGTTTGTGTGACCCTGGACCACAAAACCAGTCTTAAGTGTCAATTTTTCAAAATTGAGGTTTATACATCATCTGAAAGCTGAATAAATAAGCTTTCCATTGATGTATGGTTTGTTATGATAGGACAATATTTGGCTGAGATACAACTATTTGAAAATCTGGAATCTGAGGGTGCAAAAAAATCAAAATATTGAAAAAATCACCTTTAAAGTTGTCTGAATGAAGTTCTTAGCAATGCATATTACTAATCAAAAATGAAGTTTTGATATATTTACTGTAGGAAATTTACAAAATATATTCATGGAACATGATCTTTATTTAATATCCTAATGATTTTTGGCATAAAAGAAAAATCGATCATTTTTACCCATGCAATGTATTTTTGGCTATTGCTACAAATATACCCCAGCGACTTAAGACTGCTTTTGTGCTCCAGGGTCTATCCATATATAATATATATATATATATATATATATATATATATATGTAATTACACAATTCTAATGAAGTTGCAGTTTTGTAAACCTATGCAATTGTAACTGTTTTTGGTATTTAAATATGTTTATAATTACACATTTGTAATGAATATGAATATACTTCTGAATGTATTAATATACTTTTGAAATACAATACAAGTGCACATTCAATACATTTAAGTGCCGTTAATCTGCAAGAGTTCAGAGCTGTAAGATGAATGAAGACACTAGCCCATGATCATTTGATTTTGATAAATATTTAAGTTCAAATCACAGTCTATTCATAATCCATAATTAGTTTGCAGAATTTGTGGTATTTTGGCAAATATGATCATTTCACATTGTTGTTTGCCTCTGATTTAGGGGATACACCGGGTCTCCCTTTGCGCTCCATTTAATCTCATTGGCTTTCAAGAGAAACAACTGAGTTCTCATTTGTGATTTTTCTTTCATTCGGGATAGTATACGAGAAACACGTTAATAGGAAAGACAATGGATAGAGAAATATACACACGATATAGAGCAATAAATGGGAGTGTTTTGTTTTTTTCCTCTACCCATGTGAATTGACTAAAAATCAACATTGAGCCTATTTTTTTTTCTCTGCATGTGTTTGTTTGGAGAGCGTTTACTGCTCCTGAGTGCCCACAGTGACTTGATTTTACAAGCATGTCTAGTGCTAAACAACCCCTCTTGTCACGTCAAACTCGGAGACAATGGCTACTGTTGCAACACAAACGGCTAATGATTGTGTGTTTTGCGTTTACCCTTATTGACTTTTGGCCAATAATAACACAGACAATGGCACTGCCTAGGTTTGCATTCCCACTGTCAATTACTCAGAAGCAGAGCGTTGCGTATATAAATGCTGGATTCAATAAATCAAATGCATGAAATGTTCCCAATTTAATACTGTGTTTGATTTGCATTCTTGTTTACGACTAACTCGGTTTCCCACGTTTGGTAGTGCACGTCGTATTTAATAGTATAATATATTCCACGGCACATTGTGCTCGATGTATTATTAGTAGCAGTTTGTGTGTTAAATGAAAAAAATTAAAAAGGACATCCTTTCCACTATTATTCAAAGGGGCTTTCTGAACGAATGAGAATTTATGGTTCATAAATCACATTAATGAGGACGATTAGTTTGCACTTCTTTTTTTCCCCCCACTTCCATATGCGTGGTGCTCGGCTGCTGGAATATGAAACAAATGGCATGAGAGCTTCATCTCAGGAGCACAATATCTCTGCTCTTCTGTCACCAGGGTGAAACGGCAGCCATTTATAATTAATCCATCCCGCTTTATTTCCTTGCCTGGCGTTCCTCTGTCAGCCTGAGACTCACACACACACACACACACACTGCGGTGAGTGTTGGAGGTCAGATGTATGCACCTCTAAGGTCGCAGGTTGCCTGCGGGCTGCTGTTGTAGATAAGAGACAAAGGAGACACACGGAGAGTATTTTCTGCTGATAACTCTCCTCTCTTCCTCCATACTGAAGAAACCATGATGAATGTGTGCCCGACACACAGACAACATCCACTGCGCCTCAAAGCCCTTTTCAGCCATATAGAAACATGCCTGCAATGTTTGCAAAACCTACAGAATTTTAGTAATAAAGTAATTTTTTACCCGTATCACTGAAAACCAGTTGGTACAGTATGGAAATCGCATATCAGCGTTTTATCAACAACAATAATAATAATAATATTTATTATTATTATTATTATCATTATTATTAGTAGTAGTAGTAGTATTAGTATTATTATTATTATTATTTTCCTAACAGTTTATTTATTTATTATAAAAGGGCAATTAGCTTTACAGTCAATATGTTGTTTTTGTTGTTGTTATTATTATTATTATTATTATTATTATTATTATTATTATTTTCCTAACAATTTTTGTTTCCCTGATCGTTATTTATTTATTTGGAATTTTTTTTTATATAATAATAATAATAATAATAATAATAATTGTCATTATTATTATTAATATTATTATTACTACTAGTAGTACTTAGAAAATGGGGATTTTTATTTAATAATAATAATAATAATAATAACAACAAGTGTTATTTTTATTAATATTAGCTCAATAAAAAGCTAAAAAAGGGGATTAGCTCAATAATATAGATTTTTTTTTTTTGACTATATGAAATAGTTTAGCAGTTTAGCAAAGGAAAAGATGAGGGATAAACTAAAATTAAAAGGAATAAATGACTTTAATAAAAAGTTGACCAGAAAATTGTCAAGGTGCTAAATCTATGACAGAGTCTCTGTGGTCCAATGAAAACCAAATGGCTTCCTTAATTTCATTGTAAACTCTCGCTTGATGCTTTTATTTTCATTCACGCAGAATCAGAATTCTCACATTTGATCCTCTTCTTTTCGTGTGCATTTTGTTTTGTAGCTTAATTAATGAGCTATTTTTCCTCAATAAAGTGCTTACAAAAAGATAATTGTGACTTTATGAACAGTTTCTTGAGCAGCAGATGGTCTTCTGCAGGCCTGCCATGTTAAATTAGTGATGACGATGTCTCTTTATGTGCTCTCTACTGTGGCAACCCATAAAAATCCTCATTAGGCCACTAATTAATAGTACCTTTTCCCCAGAATTAAGCCCTGCTACTTTTTTTGGGAAATTAGTGCAAAAATATGTTAAACCCTGCACATGGCATGCATTCAAATTCATATGTTTTACTTCTTTTTTTAAAAATAATTGCATTAGTAGTTATAATCGTTCTTATTATGTTCGTTTGTACTAAGTAGTAATTAAATACCTATTAAAGATGCCACAACGTTTTTGGCCTCAACTTGAAAAAGAACCCAGGGTTCCTGGCAGTTTAAAAGGCAATAAAACTCTATTCACGTAATCCTTCCAGTGTGGTTTTTTTTTTATTATTTAAAACAAATTATGTCCTACTGTGCCACCAGTAATCCAGCACATCACGTATCGGTAACCACATAAAGAGAAAGCGTGAGGGCTTTAATTACATGCACAAATAATGAGCCGGCAAAATGTGGGGATTAACATGTTTGCTTGAAAATGTTGGTTTTGTTTTGAAATGTTGTGTTGGATGTATTCCAGCGCGCAGCGACTTCACATCTGCTGGCAGAGATACAGCGCTGCCTGTGGAGGAGCCGCTCCTGGCTGAAGCAGAGCATGGAAATGAGCAGGACTCTTCTGACGGGTCTCTGGACGCTCTGCTTGTTGCTCGTAGATCTGCATTACAAATTGTAATCTTGTGATGTTGATGTTTTGAAATATTTAGAATGAACCCCTGTGAAAAAAGGACACCTGTATACTTACATATGCATACTTTTAAAATGAGCACTTGTTATGGAAATGTTATACTTTGAAAGAACATACTTAAGTGTGAACTGAATGCATTGTTTTCAGAAACTTAATGGCATGTTATTTGCAATTAAATAAAATGTATTATAGTTTAAATATACACTATATTGCCAAAAGTATTGGGTCGCCCCCTTCTAATGAACAGATTTGACTACTCATTTCCATGAGTATAAATCTTAATGTTAAAGCATATAATGATATTCTAGGAAATTGTGTTCTTCTAATATTATAGCAAAAGTTTGGACAGGACCCTTTTCTATTCTAACATGACAATGCCTCTGTGTATAAGACAAGGTTCAAAAAGAAAATGATTGATTCAGTCAGTGTGGAAGAACTTGACTGGTCTGCATAAAACCAAGTCCTAATCCCAGTTGAACACTGGCTCTGGTGTGACTGTAAATGCAGACCTTGAGCCAAAAACTCTTCACCAAACACCAATGACTTGTACATATGGGTACAGTCATTTTAGACACTTCCAAAACTGTTGCAACAGAGATGGAAATACAATTTTTAAATACATGAATTATGTTCCCATCGTTGTTGCCACAGATTTGGAAGTGCATTCTTCTGTTCTAAAGAAGGGGGCGTCCCAATACTTTTGTCTATATAGTGTATGTGCAAGTCATTGGTGTTTGGTGATGAGTTTTTGGCTCAAGGTCTGCATTTACAGTCACACCAGAGCCAGTGTTCAACTGGGATTAGGACTTGGTTTTATGCAGACCAGTCAAGTTCTTCCACACTGACTCAATCAATCATTTTCTTTTTGAACCTTGCCTTATACACAGAGGCATTGTCATGTTAGAATAGAAAAGGGTCCTGTCCAAACTGTTGCTATAATATTAGAAGCACACAATTTCCTAGAATATCATTATATGCTTTAACATTAAGATTTATACTCATAGAAATTACTAAAGTAGTCAAACCTGTTCATTAGAAGGGGGCGACCCAATACTTTTGGCAATATAGTGTATATAGCAATTAACTGACCTCAAGAATGCTTTTTGACTTACTTAAGTAGGGTCTTTTTATAATTCTGTTATTCTTTGAAATATGGTTAAAGTACTGCTTCAAAGCATTTATGATAAACTAAAATAAGTAATTTCTATTAAAACTTGTGTATTTATATTAATTTAAAATGAAATATTTAATGTAATTAACTTAATATTAATTTAAAATATATTTATTTTATATGTAATATCAAATAACACACTACAATTAAAATTATAATCAAGCACTTTTTAGTATGTTATAGTAAACACATCAAAATAAACATATCTTTAAAGTATGACATACGGTGGCCGAGAGAGCTCAACGCCCTGCAACTTCAGAAAACACATGCAAATAGAAAAAGCACCAGCAACTCAAGAAAATATCTTCATCAGTTTGACAGCAGGTGCTGCAAATGCTCACAACACAACCAAATAAATTTTATTTGCAGTACGTTTCTTTGTTTGGTTGTGTTGTGAGCATTTGCAGCACGTGTGTTGTCAAATTGACGAAAGTTATTTTCTTAATTTGCAGGCATTTTTTTCTATTTGCAGTGCGTTTCTTTATTTGGTTGTGTTTTGAGCATTTGCAGCATGTGCGTTGTAAAATTGAGGAAGATGTTTTCTTAATTTGCAGGTGTTGTTTCTATTTGCAGCACGTTGAGCTCTCTCGGCCACCATAATGACAAAATATTATTAAAACATAATGATTTAATATGTACTTTAAGGTAACTTTTAATTTGAAATTATTACAAAGTGCACTTTTTAATTAGGTGTACTTAAGTGTGTTAAAAAAGCAGCAAGAAAATGTATTTTTACAATTAAGTGGCTTTTTATTTCCGTAATTTTATATTATCTGCAAGTACAGTTTTTAAATTATATTTTTATTTAAATATTTTTATTTAAAGTATATTAAAAGTGCACATTTAACAATTAAGCACACTTCTTTTAACAAGGGAAAAGAGCGACTAAAAATATCAAATTTCAAAAAGTAAAAAAAGTCATTTTACTGCCTAATTTGATCTTGGTAACTGTTCAAATTGGAAAGTCGTGTTTGATTTTTGTTCTTTTGAAACTGGATCACTGAACTGGATGCACTAACTTGTGAATGTGAATCTATTTTACTATATTTCTATGGTGCTTTTGCATATTTTTTGAATCTTCAAAGCTAAAACATTTGCAAAGTATTCTGATTTTTTGCTGTTCTCTTCCACGGAAGGAATGAGAGCGAAATGGTCTTTTTTTGGCGAACTAGAACGATCTCTTTGATCAGATCTGCACCTTATGCCTAGTTTTTGGTTAGTTCTCTGACTTCTTTTCTAATTATTAAACCGTTTCCTGTTTCATAAACTTTCTTTACATTGAAACACTTTCTGCTGGCCATCCTTAAGCGCACTTGCTTATCAGTCTCAAACCAGAGGTCTATTCCTGTCTCCCTTAACCAAAATAATGAGAAAGGCCATAATTACAGAGTTTACAGCAGGATTGTAGAAAATGAACTCTGCGCAAAACTTTCTTTAGTCCCATTAATGGAGACCGTTGTAATTAGCTCCTCGCAGATTCTCTCCTGCAGCAGCCTAGATGACTTATTCATGGCTGTTTTCTTGTCCGTGTGTTAGAGGAGCGGCTGATATGGGGCTGATTCTTCTCAGCAATCGAGCTACACTTCCCTCTGATCTTCAAGCGGTAAAAATCAACTGCATCATTAAGTGCCTGCCATTTCATCAAAGTGGGAGTCAAGCAGAAAGACTCTGAGGGCATGTAATCAGTCTGAGGGAATACACTTCTGTTTATTCCAAACAAAATGAAATTATGCCAGACTGTCTGACTGATGTTTATAGGAACACTGGGTACCAATGGTGGCATCGTGTTTACAAAATAACAACGTTAAAACAGATGAAGGCCGCACATGCAATCGCAGCAAAAACATCTCAATTCTGACTTTATCCTGCAGGCGTTTTCATGTTTTTCTTCTCTCTCCCATCAAATTCTCTCCGATATGTGACTGTGAGGTAAGCCAAAGTTAATCGGACGTGTTAACTGGCGAATGATTATCATCTCCTGTGTGCATATCCAGTTCTTTGTGATTAATCCTCAATTAAAAGACCTCACATATTGCAGCGGAGATGATATGACCTGCATCTGAACCTGGTCCAGTGGAGATAATGCCTGCACCTCTGCATTGAGAATGAACCTGTTTGGTTACTCGCGGTGCCATTCGTGGACCAGTTTTTTAGTTAAAGGTTAGCGACCCTTATCAGTGAAAAGTAGGTGACTTTTAAGCGGTGATTAATTTTTTAGACAATATATTTGAATAATTTATTATCTCAGAGGAAGCTAATCAATAGAAGCCAAAGAATTGCCTGAGAGTGACTTGTTGTACTTGTGACATCTTCTCGGATTTCCCAAGGGTCTTCTGGTTCCTTTCTGTGTTTGGTGTCACATCCCTTCAGCTAATGTCTCGTAGATGTTTTCCTTGGTTATATGTATTTATTTATTTATTTATTTTATTTTTGTCAGTCCTATCACATGTTCACATTTCCGTTCAGATTTAAACCAAAGGAAATCTAAAACAATTTTAGCTCAAAAGACTTAAACAAGGGGACACAATTATTGAAAAAGAAACTAAATAAGTTTTAAATGTAGTACATAAAATTAAAAATTGAACTGTTACAGCAATAAGTAAAATGAGAAAATATGTGCTTCACAAACATGTCAAAGATTAAAATATTTTTATTAATCATTGATGGACAGATATACAGTTAACACTGTTTGATATAATAAATATCACTTTTTATTAATGTCAAATTATTGTTAAATTTGTTTTAATAATCTTTTGTCATCATCTGATGACTATATATATATATATATATATATATATATATATATATGTATATACAGTGTGTGTGTGTGTGTGTGTGTGTATATATATATATATATATATATATATATTTCCATGGTCTGTCTGAATACTGGATTCTGATTGGCTGGCAGGTATGCAGTAAAACCATTTAATACACAGGTAGTTCCAAGTCAGTTTAATCACCGTTCTATATTAATGCGCTGGTTTAATAGATGTACACAAACACACACACACACACACAGAGAGAGAGACGTCGGAGATCACAGATTGCGCTGCTCACACACATAAATTTTTGTCGACGCTTCCCCGCAATTTTTATAAATAAAATAGTTTAGATACTAGATCACTTCATTATATTCCTTAGCAAGGAATATAATCTCTCTCTCGATCGATAATGAATTGAAATAAATGCTATAATTCATTCAAATAAGTGTGATCTAACCGCACTATTTCATCTCTGTGTCTGATTTGAAGTGGGCAGAATGCTAGCACTAACGAGCCATAACTGACGAAAATAACATTTATTTCAATAAACGTAAAAACATAATAACATTTTTACCCATTTGGTCAAATATTGCGCTGCAAAGAGCAATCCTAGTTTTAACTTGTCTATAACTTGGCAGATGACCATGGAATAAGCGGGATAATCAGCGGCTTGCTGTACATTAAAGGATGTTAAATGCACTTTGTGGAGGCAACCGCTTCGCGTCGGGTGGTTCTTGGCCTCCACGTCATGCATTTAACATCCTTTAATGCATATATATATATATATATATATATATATATATATATAATGTTAAATTGCTTTTGTTTTAATAATCTTTTTTCATCATAAAAGATTATTAAAACAAATGTAATTTAAGATTAATAAGTGTTGCCCATTTACAGTAGTTCACATGTGACACGTATGCTGTGGGAGCAAATATTCCCAATGTGTTTCCCATATCATTTAACTGATCACTATCATGATGTGTGAAAATAGCAACTGTTTTAAATCAGTAAATGAGTGTTTGATGTCAAATTGTCAGTCAAATATTCTGATGATGGACCAGAAGCAGACAGAAGAACGACATGTCAGTGTTTGTAGTGCTGTATAATATCCAGCCCATCTTTGTAAACGCCTTAGACGTCTAGAAGCTCCTCCCATAATCAGTGTGCGATCTGACGCAAAGCTCAAATGAAAAGAAAGTGGCTGCAATTACACTGAGTGATCAATTGTCATGCATTCGTTGACTCACATGCTCAAACAGAGGCGTGCAGCACACACATCTCCCCAAACACACCGCACTCCCTCAGCCTTCTGCTTCCCCTGGCCTTTTTGTTTGTGGGAGAAGATAAATATCCTCATAACAGAAAGGCCCTGCTCCTGATGCATTTTCAACAGTCCACTGCCTCAATTACATGTATTTACTTACAAGTCAGAATTTATTTTCTGCTGGGTGCAGTCCGATTTGTTTTTATGCGTAAATGGAAAGGTCTCCGGCACTATTGTGCAGGCTGTATTTTAATATGGTGCCACCAGTGTCAATTACTGCTACTTTTTACATGCAAATGCCTTAATAAATCAGCCTCCTGCATGGACGCGTTCACACCCTGTAACCGCGACTTATATACCTGCGTCTGACTTTATGAGAAAAGGCTGCTGGGTTGTTGCCATGGAGATGCACTGACTATCATTCTTTTGCGGTGCAATTTGAAGGCATTCTTGTAAAGTTATACACTATAATTTATGATGGAATTTTTCCAGCTGCTGAATATGTCTGCTGATAAATGAGGTGGATAAATGTGGGAACTGCATTTGTTGAGCTCGGCCAAATTCTTGACGATTGACTGGCCATGGATGCAACTATTGGCCATCATGGCCATTGGCGTCTGGGCCTCCATTTCCAACTGCTGCTGTGAGCCAACCAGCGTTTCAATGTGTCCATTGGCTTAAGCCTTCTCACCGCAAGAGTTCATTTTCTTCAGTGTCCTTATGTGTTAATCTGATTTTAAGTGTTTTTTTTTCTTTTTTCCATACTGGAAGTCAATGGCTACTGGAAACTGTTCAAAATGTTTTCTTTTGTGTTCAACAGAACAAAACAAACAAACTCATACAGGTTTGGAACATCTTTAGGATGAGTAAATGATGACCGAATTTTTATTTTTATGTGAACTGTCCCTTTAATACCAGGTGTAAACAGAGCCTTAAAGGGATAGTTCACCCAAAAATTTAAATTCTGTCATTAATTACTCACCCTCATGTCGTTCCAATCCCGTAAGACCTTTGTTCATCTTTGGAAGAGTTGGAAGAATTGTTGAATAAAGTTATTTTTGTTTTCTTTGTGCCCAAAAAGTATTCTCGTAGCTTTGTAGAATTATGGTTGAACCACTGATGTCACATGGACTATTTTAACGATGTCCTTGCTATGTTTCTGGGCCTGGGAACATTCCAGTTGCATTGCTGTTTATGCAGGGTCAGAGAGATCTCAGATTTCATAAAAAATATCTTAATTTGTGTTCCAAAGATGAACAAAGGTCTTACGGGTTTGGAACGACATGAGGGTGAGTAATTAATGACAGAATTTTCATTTAACGTATAGCACTTTAGCACTTTATGTGACACTTTATTTGGGGTCTTAAGACTGATTAACCAACAATTTAATTTCAGTTTAATTGTACATCTCGATTTGACTGAGAGAAACAAATGGGAATTTCATTGTTTTGGCACAACAGCAAAATATGAATGGTAACACTTAGGTTTAGAGACCAGTTCTCACTATTAACTAGTTACTTAGTAGCATGCATATTACTAGCATATTGACTGTTTATTAGTACTTATAAAGCACATATTAATGCCTTATTCTGCATGACCATGTTTTAGATCCCTTAATCCCCATACATAAGCTTAACAGCTAGTTTACTAACTGTTAATAAGCATCAAATTGGGAGTTTACTGAGGGAAAACGCTTAATTAATAGCGAAATGTGTTCCCTATTCTAAAGTGTTATCATTGGAATCGATTGTTTTGGTGCACTTACTCAAAACACGTCCCGTAATAGCTTGGTAGTCGTCAAGTAGACATCTTTTGTAGCTGTTTGAACGCTTTCAACCACGTGAGCATCGACACTATGAGAGCAGTCCGATTTGAATGTGTTTTCTACTACCTTGTAAGTGGTTAAGAAGTGGACAAGCTCAAAACATTTTAGACCCCATGTATACCTGCCTCTAATGTTGTACGCTTGTGAACGTATTGATTAAAACACATCTTAATTACCAGGTGAAAAAAAGGCCTGAAAGAACAGCACGTATTACCACCTAAACTCCTGCCCACCTCGAAGTGAGCGACACTGTATTTGGGAGCTTAAGACTGATCAGCCAACGATTCGATTTCAGACCACTTTGTTTAATTGTATGACTCGATTTGGCTGAGATGATTCGAGGGAACAGAAAGAGAGAAATAGAGTGAGAAAGGAAGCGCATGGAAAGGATAAGAATGGTAACAACGATTTCGCTGTTTTGGCACAACATAAAGAAGTTGGAATTGATTGATTTGGTGCACTTCCTCAAAAATGTCCCATAATGCTCATGTATTAGGTCAGTAGGCGTTAAATAGGTTTGGTTTGAGGCTGCTCGAGTGTATTGACCACATGAGTGTAAAACATATAACAAGGAATTTTAGCTCTGGTTAAGCTTTATTATGAAATTTTAGCTTAGGGAATTCAAATATTAAAATTAGGGTTGATTTGATATGATTAATTGATATTAATCAAAACATCCGATTTATACTTTATTAACAATCGTCCCGCGATGTGTTATAACAGTATATCTGTAACGATTTAGTTTATCTTATTCGGGGCCAACGAAAAGAAGTGTAGCCAAAGATTCAATTTCGGACCACTTTTTTTTTTTTTTTTTATTATTGCACAACTCGAAACAAATTGGGGAGAACAGAAAGAGAAATAGAGGCGTTAAAAAAGAGCTTGCAAAATCAAGAATGTTAAATATTGAAGTAGTTGCCGGAGGGCTAATGGGATTAACAATGCAAGAAAACAGTCCCGCGTGTGCTGGAGACGCACAGCCCAACCCCACCTCCAGAGCCACTCAACGAGCCTCATTATGGAGGAATTGGCTTTGGGGGAATCTGGGGTGGAGGAAGAGTGCCTTTCCAAGGTCAGTTACTGTAATATGGCCATATGTAAACCCATTGTCTCTCTTCCTGGGTTTATAGCACTCTCCTCTTATACTGTAGAATGAATATGGAGTGGTTATCATCATTGACCAGCACTTGATGTAAGCCCTCATTTCTGCTTCTAATTCTACATCACACTCACTCTCTCTCTCTCTCTCTCTCTCTCTCTCTCTCTCTCTCTCTCTCTCTCTCTCTTTTTTGAGTATTTCCCCAGCTCTCCTCAATTAGCTCAAATGATTGCTGTGTGTCATTCAGAATACAAGGTACATCTCGACTTTAACTCGTTTAGTCGTGCTGTCTCCATTAATGAAATCCAACAGCAGTATAAATAATTGATGCAACGTTCTCATGTTTTATGTACCAGGTTCTGTTTGATGAATTATGCTTTTTTACCACATTTAGCTAAGTGTCTCAATTATATCTGTGCTCAGACTGTAATTTTTGAGATGAACCATTTTGTGAAACAATATTCAGGGTTTCCTCTTTGTCAGTGTTTGAATTGGCTGTCAGTGCTGTTGAAGGGTTGACTCAGACTACGCTGTTCAGGGATCAGTCCCATACAGTTGTGCATATTAACCAACAGATATGATTTTTAGTTATTTATTTTTAAGAATTGAACAAGTGTTTGTTTGTAAATAAATCTAAGTTATCTTAAATCCTAATATATTGTTTTCAAATGAACATATAAATAGTCTTCTTTTTTATTTTACAGTTTATGACTGTTGCTATTATTTATTCATTAATTTGTTGTATATTCCCTTATAAAAGGGAATGTGATGCCATGACAGTTTTGCAGTAAAATGAAGATACCATTGCTGAAAAAATAAATTCCACTTTAACATTTTGTTTTTAAAGAGCACTTATTGTAGAAATAATATACTTAAACTGCAAACTGAATGTGATGTTTCAGACACTTTATTGCATGTTAATTGCAATTAAATCAAAACTTATTGTAGTTTATATTTATATTAAATGCAGTTAGCTAAAATTTAGACTGCTTTTTGACCCACTTAATTAGGACTTAAGTACTTATTTTAAGTGTAATTTTGTAATTACTTTTATTGTCTTTGAAATTTGGTTAAAGTGTATGTATGTAAAAATGTACCAATGAAGATGCAATTAAGTACATTTAAAATATCAAATGGCACACCATAGTTAAAATTATAAACGTACTTTACATGCCCTTTAGTATGTTAGTCAACACATCAAAATGAGTGTGCTTCTTTAAGTCATGACAAAAAAATATTAAACCAATGGTTTAAAATTTACTTTAGAATAAAACTATTGACAATAAATAATTTAAGAAAAAAAAGTGTGTGTGTGTGTGTGGGATTGGTGGCTTATGTCTATACACCTTTGTTTAATGCAGCGACTGACAGGACACAAATTTCAATTTATTTTGATATTTGCCCCAGTTTTGTGAAGTATATCAAGACAAATTTGATTTGACATTATTACTAAGTGTACTTAAGTATGTTAAGAAACATAGTCATGATATTGTCGCTCTTTAAGTACACTTAAGTAACCATTTATTTCATAAATGTTACATTATCCTCAAATATACTTTGAGATTTAAAGTACACTTCAAGTGCACATTTCACAGTGTGTCTTTTTCACAAGGGGATACTTGATGCCATCAAAAGTTTTTTTGACTTTGAGAAGCTAGACAATTGACACAAAGCTATAATATGACACATAACGTGTCAAATAAAATACATCTTATGGTAGTTTTTAATCCTTTTTTGAAGCTTGAATGCATTAGTCAAGTTTCAGTGAATGGGAAATTTCTCCTTTTGTGTCTCACGGATGAAAGAAAGCCATACTGGTTTGAAAGAACATGACGAGTCAAGTAAATAATGACATAATTTACATTTTTGTGTGAACTGTTCCTTTAATCATTTAATTATGCAAAAATGCACTATTGAAATTGCTAAAAATGGCAAAAACTTGTTAGCACAAATAATAGCACGAACCATACAAAAGCAGTAACATCTACTGCTTTGAACATAAATGAAGCTTTGTGAGTTTAGATGAAAACAGCATATAGATGTACTGTAGTATGTTCTGTGTCCATAGTATTTCTTCTAAAACTGGCTGACCAAGTTTATGTATAGGTAGGAACACTCTTGTAGCACTAAAAAAATGGGCCAACGTGACCTTTTGCATTGACAGTGCTCATGTAGGACATACATACTGTGTGCACGGTCCATTTTCCCCGTCCGCTCACACACAGCTGTGAGTCTGCAGGCTGTATCTGGACCAGTATTGATGCTCAACAGGGACGTTCGGGTCAGAGAGACACATGCTTCTTTTGAGAGGACGTACTCTAGACAGATGGGCTTCTCAGGAGTGAAGGTAAATCCTGTTTGACTGGCTCTGTGCTGAACGGAGAGAAGCTTAAGAAATCAATTTCAGACCCATTAATCTCCTCTTTTCTGCTCTTGTCATCTGTGGCTCATGTCTGGCCTGTTTTGTTTAATGCAGGGACTGACATGACACAAATTCCAATCTTTTATTTCGATTTTTGCCCTGGTTTTGTGAAGTATATCAAGACAAAATTGATTTGTTTTGGAACAATAAACACAGATATTTATACAGCAGTGCAAAGTGTGCCAGTGCCATTTCAAATGTCATCTGTACTCTCATACTCATGTGTTTTTACTCAAGCTGCGTTAGTTTGGCCCAAATTTGCATTGCTACAGCAAACCTAAAGAGAGACAAAACAAAACGTTAAAATGTTGACAACTGCACAACCAAATTACCTGAACCGTGTTGTCATTTTGCTCCATGTTATGTGACAGTCTGTTGCACTAGCGCCTAGTTTGCTGTTCGACTCGAGCGAACACACCGACTAATTGGTGATATTCTGAGCATGCCATGCTGTCGTATTGATATTCAAAACTTCTCAAAAGCCTTAGACCCACATCAGCCTGCGGACTTGTAAATAGATGATGAGGGATGTGTCTCCTTTTGAAGTATTAAAGGAATAACCTGAACAAAATAACAGGGAATAAGTGGGATCAGCATTCTTTACCTATATGCAGGTGCAATTAACATTTTTCTTTTTTTTGTAATATTTTTATTTATTATTAAGTGACTATACAATGCCATTGTCTTGCAACTGCCATATATTGTGGACTTTTACTTATTCATTTATTTATTTAATTTATATATATATACTTTTGCCTATTTATTTTTCTTTATTTTTTATTTTATTTTTCTTTATTTTTTTCTTTATTTTGTTCTATTTTGATTGCTTTTCATGTTTAAGTGACTACATCTTTATTGTCTTGCAGCTGACATATTTATTTGTGGACTTCCTCCTGTGTGTTTATGTCTTTTGTACGTCTTTAATGTGGCCTATTTATTTTTATGTATTTATACTATTTGTTTATTTAGTTTAGTTTATTTTCTATTATTTATTTATTTATTTATTTTAAGTTACTATGCATTCTCATTGTCTTGGAACTGGCATATTTATTGGGAGCCTGTGTTTTTTTTTTTACCTATTTATTATTATTTTTGTTTATTTTATTTTTTTTTTTTGAATGAATGAATGAATGAATGAATGAATAAGAAAAAAATAAAATAAACAAAACAATAATAAATAGGTAAAAAATATATCTAAAAAAAAAACACAGGCTCCCAATAAATATGCCAGTTTATTGGGAGCCTGTTTTATTATTATTATTTTTTTTTTTTATGTATGCGTGTGTTCATTCATTCATTCATTCATTCACTCACATATTTTTATTATATATATATATATATATATATATACACATATTTTTTTTTTTTATTTTTTTTTTTACTTTTTAAAAATTATTTGTTAATTTTTTTTTTTCTAAAAAAAATAAAATAAAATAAATTACATTCTCTTTATATATTTTCTCAAGGCTGCATTTAACATTAAGTTCCAGCTTATTCCAAATGACTATTCAAGAATAGAATACTGTCATTAATAACTGAGTTCACAGTTATGGTGAATGAGACCAAATGTGTACAGTTTCGTTCTTTGGAGGAAGTCAGTAATAACTACACGGATCATCCATAAGTTATTTTTCCTTCATATCACAGTAGGAGCAACATTTCACGAGGCCCATCGAGGCAAAGCCAGTCTGCCAAATGAGGTCAGGCTCTGCTGGAAGAGCTCTCGAAACACAAGCTGTTGCTGTAATAAGGTGAGGGTACGGAGCGTGGAACTCAAGAACCTTCCAGCACTTCCTCTCCATCTGGAACTTAAGGTTGTCGGGGGATTTTAGGTCAAAGGTCTTTGTCAGCTTTCAAAGCTCCCACCTCATGTCCCTCCCAGAAACGCTGCACATGCCGAAGGAGAGTGGAGACTAAAATTGGCTTTATAATTGGCCACACAGAGCTAGATCTGCAAGCTAGTCGAATTCATTGCTAGCCCAGGTATTGATTGAAGAGGAAATGCACTGGGATATTATAAAAGTGGAATTGTAAATAATAGCTGTAGTGATTTTGTGGATGTTTAGCAGTGTGTGTTTTTCAGATGCTGACCAATACTATTTGGTTTTACACTGAAAGGGCCAGTTCACCCAGAAATAAATGTTCTTCATTTCAAGACTGTATGACTTGCTTTCTTCTGAGAAACACAAAATAATGGGCCATTCAATAGAACAGTGCAGTGACTCATTTCAAACAAATACATAAATGTGGTTTGGTAATGTTTTTTCCAAGTGATCCGATCAGTTTTGGTGAAAAACAAAGTTTATTTAAATAATATGACACTAAAATTGAGTCAACCACCAATGCTGTCCTTTGCATATTCATTAGAGCGTTTAAACCTTGCTAAATAATTGGAAATGTACCCTTGTGACTTATAACATATAACTTAAAGAAAGTATGCTTTCATGACTGTTTCTTAACAATGTAATGGCAAATTAAGTTTATTTTAAATTTCATGTTTCAAATACAATATAAATATTTTTGAAATTACATAAAGATGCTTGGTTCAGAGAGAAGACGATCCATTCTGGTGCCTGCATCAAGTTAAATGTACAAAAGTGAATTTATATACCTAGAAAGCAAATTAAATGGAAGTAAACTGTCTACTTAAATGTTTCAAATAACTTTTGCGAAAATAAAACGTCAAAATATGGGTGAATTGTTCCATCGTCATTCAGCATAACAGATATTTATGTAAAAATAAAACAACATTCTTATTCTGACCATACTAAATTTTATTATATTTTAAAAGATTAAAAAACTTCTTGCTGATAAATGGGTAAAACCTAGTGGTTTGAAGGAAAGTGGCAAAGATTGGTAAAGATTAAAAATGAATTTTTGGAGGAAACTGCATTGTGATCCTTAAATACATTCCTTTAATGAAATCTAGACATGCTTGATAGGATTTTAGATTTTTTTAGGATTACATTTTTGTGAGTTTCTTCTCTAAATCATAGTAAAAACGTATGATAGTAATTAATTTTTGCTCAGAACAAAACAAAACAAATAATAATTAAAAAAAAAAAAAATAGCGCTAAATGGGACGCATTCTAATGTAAGAAAAAAATAAAGCTGTATTCAACTTTTATTGGTTTTGATATTTTTTTTCATCTTTGACCCACTTGAGTCCTTCTTAAGTGGGACAAAAAAGCACTCTAAAGTTCAGCTTATTGATTTTAATATAACATTAAACTATAATACACTCATTTTTATTGCAATGAAGTGTTTAAAACCTTTATTTTTAAGAGTGTAATAGCAGTAATTTTGAAATTACATATAAACATTTACTTAAGTCCTAATTAAGCAAGTCAAAAAAAAATTGCATTTAATATTAATTTAATCCATTTCTTTGCATTACATTGTTATTTTAAGGTGTATACTTTTATATTATTATAGTACTCTTTTTAAGATGAGATTGAGTAAATAATGAACAATTTTATTAATGAATGAGTGAATCAATTTATTTATTTATTTATTACAATATAAATATGTGACCCTGGACCACAAAACCAGTCATAAGTGTCAATTTTTTTCAAAATTGAGATTTATACATCATCTGAAAGCTGAATAAATAAGCTTTCCATTATTGTATGGTTTGTTAGGATCGGACAATATTTGAAAATCTGGAATCTGAGGGTGCGAAAAACTCAAAATATTGAGAAAATTGCCTTTAAAGTTGTCCAAATGAAGTTCTTAGCAATGCATATTACTAATCAAAAATTAAGTTTTGATATATTCACAGTAGGAAATTCACAAAATATCTTCATGGAACATGATGTTTACTTAATATCCTAATGATTTTTGGCATAAAATAAAAATCCATTATTTTGACCCATACAATGTATTTTTGGCTATTGCTACAAATATACCCCAGCGACTTAAGACTGGTTTTGTGCTCCAGGGTCACATATATTTTTTTAAATTACATATAAAGATGTACTTGGGTCAAAGACCCCATTATTTCCTTTATTTCTGAGTGAACTAACCCCTTAAACACATCTTTTTTTGGTGCATTTTGCATGAAAGTTTGTTCACTTTGCGGACACCATTGCTCACTGCCACCTCAAGCCCTTCCATTAATAAATGCCTTACTCGCCCATGTTCTCCACCAATTAGCCTCAGTATTCCTGCGTTTTTCACTCCTTTATTTTCCATTAGTAAGACAGTGACTTATTACCCTCGCATGTTTATGGGCTCAGATTAGCATGGCACAGTTTTATTTCTTCATCTGATAGCTTTCACGTGTCTCTGTATTGAAATAGGGGATTGAATTTTCATGCTACATTAGACACCAGTCAAAATGAAGATGCCGCTGTCTCATTGCAGACGTCTCCAGGGAGCGGGGAACTACAGGCCTCTCCGTAAGAAGAAACAGAGATGGGACCTTCTTCCTCGTGTTGATTTAACTGTATGGAGCCACTTATTCCCACGAATTAATTCGCTTGTCTTGAGTATAAAGATGGAGAAAAATACACTTGCAAAAGGAGGAAATATTGATAGAAATTCCTCAAGCCGTCAACATTCATTTTCTTATGAGATTGCAGAGGAAATGAAAATGTAGCGTTATTAATTTATGATGAGCACAGATCAACTAAAGCAGGGAAGATGTTCTGTCAGACCAAATGCTGGTTTACCAAGAACACAGGCATCACTGTAAATCTATGACATGGTTCTTTGAATGCTGATGCCTTTTTAGTGACTCAAAACAACTCATCACACACTTTACTTGTCATTCCTCGCACATTTGAGTGTGTGATATTGATATATGTGACCCTGGAGCACAAAACCAGTCTTAAGTCGCTGGGGTATATTTGTAGCAATAGCCAAAAATACATTGTATGGGTCAAAATTATCAAAAAAAATTTTATGCCAAAAATCATTAGGATGTTAAGTAAAGATCATGTTCCATGAAGATATTTAGTAAATTTCTTACCATAAATGAATCAAAACTTCATTTTTGATTAGTAATATGCATTGCTAAAATATTGTCCGATCCTAACAAACCATACATCAATGGAAAGCTTATTTATTCAGCTTTCAGATGATGTATAAATCTCAATTTTGAAAAATTGACACTTAAGACTGGTTTTGTGGTCCAGGGTCACATATGTGGTATGTGCTGCTCTCATAAAGTTGCTAGCTCATTTTGTTTGGGTCAGTCTGTCAGTTTAACCCCTGTGACACGGCTTACACAACCCCTGACCACATAACTGACCCCGGAGGTCACCCTCTTTGACCAGGACTTTGGATGGATTTGATGATGCAGATATTTGTATAATATAAAGCAAAAAATCCACAACTTCACAATTTCTCTCTCAGAAATCACCTCTAGGACTATATTATAGGAGCGTGAGTGAGTGGATTGCTCAGTAACAAATGTTTCATTTCATTAATGATATATTCTATTCGATATGAAATGATATATGCTGACATTACAAAATATAAGCATATTACATATTGAAAAAAATATATTTGGTAACACTTTATTTTAGGGCCTCTTAACTAGTTTCTTATTAGCGTGCATATTACTAGAATATTAGCCATTTATTAGTAGTAATTAAGCACATATTAATGCCTTATTCTACATGACCTTATTCTACATCCCTAATCTTACCCAATACCTAAATTTAACAACTACCTTACTAACTATTAATAAGCAGCAAATTAGGAATTTATTGAGGGAAAAGTCATAGTTAATGGTGAATAAGTCTTCCCTATTCTAAAGTGTTACCAAATATTTTATTTTATTTAAAATATGCCTGTATTTAGGTTTATATTCTTCCCGCCTATATACGCGTGATTGCTACTAACACATAGTACACGTAGATTTCTCTATTCTATATGATTTATTCATATACAGTATGTTGATGTTACAAAATATAAGCATGTTATGTAAAAATAATAAGCATTTATTTATTTTTTGGCATTCTGTGACAGTTTGCCTTCTCACCACCTTTATTACTCTATTTAGGTTTATATTCTTTCCCTCCTAGAAGCCTAACTGCCATTAACACATAGTACAAACAGATTTTTCTTTTCAATATGAATAAATATACGTTGACATACATGCATTATGTAAAAGAAATGAGCATTTTTTTTATTATTTTATTTTATTTTATTTTAGGTTTGTATTCTGTCCCTCCTATAGAAGCCTGATTGCCACTAACACACAGTACAGATTTCTGGGTCAGAAACACTTGCCAGGTGAAGATAAAGCAAGCACATCTGACCCTTTAACCCATACCTACAGTACTTCAAATGAGAGGGTGCTGATGTAGGTCGGAGATTCCCACCTCTCCACCCCATCCACCCCCGGGTGAAGGTTCAGGGTGGGCTGTAGTTCATGATCTAAGTGTTCATTGTAGGGGTCTGTGGAGCTTTAACTCTAAAATCCTGAAGGGTTCAAAGATCAGCGAATCCACAGCCCAGAGGATCCACCTGGAGTCAGAAAAACATACAACGTGTGTGTGGTGTGTGTGTGTGTGTGTGTGTGTGTCTGTATCAAAAAGATGTCAGGGATCATGTCATCATTAGAAATTAACTCACTTTTCTGATGTGAATCTTTTGTGCTGGAGGCAACAGCAATACTTTTCTGAAAGAGTTGTCTTTATCATTGCTCTCTGGGTTTTTTGAGTGTGTGTGTGTGTGTGTGTGTGTGTGTTAGAGTAGCATTAATGTAACATCTGTCTTTTTTCCCTGCCTTCCTTAAGGGCTTTGGGAGACATTTATAGCGTACGGCTAACCAGCGGTTACGTTTGTCATGTAAGTTTCACAAGCATGCGATATAGTCATTACTTACGACTTGCGTTCCCGCTTTGCCGCGCTCTCTGCGAATTGCCACACTTTATGGCACAAGGGATGCACTAGGTTTATTAGGGCAGCAGTGCGTACGGCGGGTGTCAAAACTGCACCGAGATGAATTTTTTTGCCGTTTTTCCAAGTCAATTTGGTGCTTTCGTCAATCCCGGAGGAGCGCTGAATGTGTCACGTCAGCTGTAATTGCTGTGGACGCTGAAAATCCCCCCGCGGCTACGACACAAACGCACCCTCGTCCCAGCTGCTGCCACTCTCAATAAAAGCTGGAGAAACCGCCTGCCTGGCTGTCGGGGCCAGCGGACGCCATCTTGGCTCTGGTTTTGACAGGTTACAAGTTTTACATAACAAGGAATTCGCAGCAGGCTCCTGGTTGTCGCAGGCGATGCAGTGAGATAAGAAGTAATGAGAGACGATCACATGCAGCTCCTGCGAGTTTCCTGCGCCTCTACACCCGGGTCTGAATGCAGATAGTGAAGGTTCATGTCAGTCTGCAGGAGCCCATGTCGCCAGCGAGAGGCCTTTCTGCGCTTTTTAATTAAACGTACAGGAAATTTACCAGAGCTGAGTGCCTGATGTCCTTTACAAATCCCTGTAAGGTCACTGATACAGTCCCTAAAACCAGAGCCGTCGAATATCAGCATCAGTGTTGGGGGAAATGCATTACAAGTAACTCGGGTTACATGATCAGATTACTTTTTTCAAGTAACTACAATACTTTTTCATTTACAAGAAAACATCTGAGTTACTTTTTGAAATAAGTAACGCCAATTATTTTGTTTTCCCATTTATTGACCGGCAGCTCTCCTGTCTCCATGTTGAGAAAAATCGGGAATAAGTGCAGAGTTGTTGTGAACGTGATGTTACTGTAGTTCTAGACTAAACATGTATTTACTCATCTCACCTGCACAAAAACACATTCAGTATTCCTCAAAATGAATAAAAATGGCAAACTCAGAATATCATGCAAACCTGCAATAATTAAAAATATTAAATAGCACAAATATCTTTTTATGTATTTAATCCCATTTTCTTAACCAGTGTCTTTGTTGCTGACTTTCGATGATCTAGTTCAACCATACAAAAAAAATAAATAAATAAATAAATAAAAGTGCTATTTCTGAAGAGTGTAGATCCTTGTTCTCCTGCGTCTTATTCTTCAAACACCTTCTACTGTACAGACATGAATTTACATTTCCTTCAGCCTGAAGCTTATTCATTTCACTTTTGGTGTGAAAGGGCTTTTACATTTGCCAAAAATAGAACATTTTTATATTAAAAACAAACAAGGAAGCCCAGCCCTAAAAAGTAACTAAGTAATGCAATTAGTTACTTTTTTAAGGAGTAATGCAATATTGTAATACATTACTTTTAAAAGTAACTTTCCTCAACACTGATCAGCATTTAGTCATTCATTGGTTTATAAACTCAATGCTACGTCAAATACGTCAACTACAGCACGTTATTCGAAGGACTCGATGACTTTCACAAACTGACATGATTTTTTATTTGTCTGTTAAGACACTGTGATAATTCCAGTGTTCATTAAGTCATTATTGCAGCAAGATGTGGATAAACTGACATTTACTGATTAACGCTTGCTCATAATTTTGGCAGCGGTGCTAAAGAGGCACCTACGGTTGGTCTTGCGTTGTTTATAAGCAAGCAGAGCTGATTTGTCGTGTAGGAGGTTGTCTTTCAACACAAGGTAAAGCATTTCAAGTGGAACATCATTTTCTTTTCCATTTTTATGAGGCTTTATTTGAGTGATGAAGCATGTTCATTGAGCTGAAGCCGAGTCAGGACTCCAGTTTTGCCTAGAAATGTTAAAGGGACAGTTCACCCAAATATGATTAATCTGTCATCATTTATGCAACGTCATGTCGTTCCAAACCAACTTTATCTGTTCTGTGAAACATGAAAGAAGTCCTTATAATGAAATTCTGTGCCTTTTTACTTTAAAGTGCATCTTAAATCATTGTTTTAATAATCTTGTATCATGTTTTAAAGTACACTTATTTTGTTGTGTTGACTAACATGTAAAGTACATGTAAAGTACTAATTTTAACTGCAGTCTGTTATTCAGTATTACATTTAGGCCTAGTTTCACAGACAGGATTAGACCACAGTTCAATTAGGATATTTAAGTAATTTTTATAAATGTGCCTAAGAAAAAAAAATAAAAATGACTGGTGTCCATCTTGAGACAAAACAAAGGCATTGACATATTTTAAGATCAATCAGTACAAGTTTCTTTCAGCTGAAACGGCTCAGACTTTCATTTTAGTCTGGGACTAGGCTTAAGCCTTGTCTGTGAAACCGGGGGTATGTATTAAAACATGTTTGACTAAATGGACTAAATTGCAACTTCATCAATGTGTAATTACAAATATATTTATTTAATGGCATAAAGGTGTCAATAGACATTACATTAAGTCTTAACTCTTAAATCTTAAATTCAGCTAAATGCATTTAATGTAAATGTAAACTATAATACAATTTCATTTGATTGTAAGTAACATGAAGTTAAGTGCCCACATTTTATTCTTCTTATTATTTTTATTATTAAATTCACAAGTAATATGCATTATCATTTTTAATAAATTATAATTATTTATATTACTTGTAAACCTGACATGTATAACAACAACAACAACAACAACAACAATAATAATAATAATAATAATAATAAATATTATTATTATTATTATTATTATTATTATTATTTTGAGTAAATATGTATATATATATATATATATATATATATATATATATATATATTTAATTTTACATTATTATTATTATTATTATTATTAATGTTACATATTCACAAGTAATATGCATTATTTTTTAATCATTTTTAATAAATTATAATTATTTATATTACTTGTAAACCTAACATGTATAACAGCAACAACAACAACAACAATAATAATAATAATTATTATTATTATTATTTGAGTAAATATGGATAATTTTCTTTAACTTTTACATTATTATTATTATTATTATTATTATTACCTGTCATATTCACAAGTAATATGCATTATTTTTTTAAATAAATTATAATTATTTATATTACTTGTAAACCTGCCATGTATAACAACAACAATAGTAATAATAATAATAATAATAATAATAATATTACTATTATTATTTTGAGTAAATATATATATATATATATATATATATATATATATATATATATAATTTTACATTATTATTATTATTATTATTATTATTATGTGCTCAAAAACATTGTATTAACAAAAACAATTTAAAAATGCTTCCAAGTATCTGGTCTATGTTCCACAGAAGAAAGTCAGTCATTGGAGTAACATGAGTGAGAGTAAATTATGACAATGAGGCATTAGCTGTCAATAATCTAATATAAATCAATCATGTTTTTCTTTGTGGCTATTAAGGTCGATGACACGACATTTGTCACGTTATCAAAGCAAATCTTCTTTTGGACAGCATCTGAAGCTGATTTAAGAAAGATGGCGAGTAAAATTGGCTATAATCTTGTCATAAAGCACCTATAGATGGCTCCTGGCTCGCGGCGAATGGAGAGGAGGGTGGGTTAACGGATCTGCTAGAGGTGAGATATGATTTATAGCCATAGTGGAGGTCACAAGCAAGTCAGCTGTTAGTATTTTGACCAAGTGGTGGAGGACAAAGAGGGCAGCGTTCCCCTCTAGAAAAGCCTGGAATCGAGTCTGCATATAGTGTGCGGCTGCGTTTAAATTAGCAGCCCTCGCCATATCACAAGGACACTTGTTCTCACGCTCGGAACGGCGCTGTTCCTCTGCGGACGCTCATTCCATATATGTACATAACAATTATAGCTCGTTTTCTCCCAGAGCGTTCCACAGCATGCTATTCTCATAAACTGGAGGTCCAGTGTAAGATTGATAATAAAGGACTGGCTCATTAACAGAGCCTATTAACCATGTCCGTGTGTGCGTTCCCTAGAGCAGTGTGGGGCAAACTGGATGGACATGCCACAATATGAAGACTAATTACCTTTGAAGAGGGACTGGATTCCTGCACTGGAGGCCTGGAAGAAGTCGAGCGGCTGATTGGTGTGATTGTAGAGCCAGTGTATCGTCTGTCGGTGCAAACCTGTACGCTGTGGTTCTTGTGAAACCAGATTTCCTCTAGTTCTAAACTGGGAGTGGTCTAATGTGATTTCACATGCTGCACCTGCTCAGGAAGGCATATTATCATCCTCTGTATTGCCACAGATAATGTTGTGTTAGATGGGAAGTGACACATCCTGAAAGAGTGTAATATCGGCTTTATTTGGAGAGAAATTTACCTTTATTACTTAGAAAAAAAAAGGAATATCATAAAGTCATAATGCAAAATCATTTTTCCAAATATATAAATTGTAACATTTTTATATTATTAAAAAGCATTAATAATATTCATTATAATGATGATTACAAGCACAATTATGCAATGTGTAAAAAATACTTATAATAGAATAATAATAATAATAATAATAATAATGGACAATTAACAAACAAATAACACAATTATGCAAATATGTAAATTATTATTATCATTATTATTATCATCATCATTATCATTATTATTATTATTATTATTATTACCCAGCATATTTGCAAGTAATTATTATTACTAAATTACTGTTATTCATATTACTTGCAAACCTAACAGGTAATAACATAATAATAATAATAATAATAATAATAATAATTATTATTATTATTTACATATTTGTACATTTGTGTTATTAGTTTTTTTTGTTATTTGTTTATTATTATTGTTATTATTATTAAATCTTTTTTACACATTGCATAATTGTGTTTATAATCATCACCATCATCATAACTGATATTATTGATACTTTTTTATATTAAAATATATTGTACTAAATAGATTTAAAAATGTATTTTACATTTTTACAACTTTGTTATTTAATTTAATTTAGTAGTTAAAGTAAATATGCAAATATGATGATTTCAATATTATGAAATATTATTAATTGTTATATCATATTATTCATTATTATAATTGGTATTAATTATTATATAATAGATATTATTAATGATTACATTATTATGTTTATATTTGTAAAGCATTTGTTGTTCGTACAGTTTCCAATCTAATCATAGAAGATCTCGAATGCTCGAACAGCACACACCGGAAACACACCGCAGTATTTTGATGGTGTGAATTCAGTTTGGCTGAGCTGCTGTGATTTACTGTATCTCAAGTGAAACATAAACCATAGGCCACCCACGTCTTACACGGCTCGGTCATGAAAACACAGCTTTTGTTGTGCTGCGCGATACGTCTGTATTTCCAACCCTTGACCTTACGCATACAGATACCAAAATGTTGACAGACGAGGCCTGTCCAGAGACTTGAGTAAGGAGGAAAGGGCCGGAAGCTTTTCTTGTATGTGTCTTGTGCTGTTTTTATAGCAGCATATGGCCACAAAGCTGTAAAACCTTGGAGCCGGAAAGAGACAGGTGGCTTCCACTCTGCGCTTCCTCACAGACCTCTTTCAGGACTGCCATGTTGTCTTTGGGAAATACATTAAAGAGTTAATGCAAAAATACCACTACATGCTACATTATGCTCTCACACACGCTCTATTTATTCTAACCAAATAACGCAACAACAACACAATTAAAATATCCCTGATCTGGTTCCTGTAATCTGAGCAGTGTAAGATGAAAATACCTCCTGATCAACGGTTACTGTAAAACATGTTGCAAACTAAAGAAAGTGTCCTGTGTGAGCTTGTGTTTAATGATACAGAAATAAAACACTCTTCTGCCACAACAATGTACTCTAATGTCTTTGAAGTATCTTCTTTTGATGACGATGCTGAAAATTCAGCGCTGCGTCAAGAAATACATTTTATTTTAAAGTATATAAATTTATAAATATATAAATCAATATTAGAAATTGCTATAATATTTCACAATATTACTGTTTTTTTTCTGTATTTTTGATCAAATAAATACAGCCTTGATGAGCATAAGAGACTCTTTATAAAAACATTAAAAATCTTACTGATCCCAAACTTTTGAACGGCAGTGTGTATATATATATATATATATATATATATATACACATATATATGTGACCCTGGACCACAAAACCAGTCATAAGGGTCAATTTTTCAAAACTGAAATTTATATAAAATCTAAAAGCTGAATAAATAAGCTTTCCATTGATGTATGGTTTGTTAGGATAGGACATTTGACTGAGATACAACTATTTGAAAATCTGGAATCTGAGGGTGCAAAAAAATCTAAATATTGAGAAAATTGCCTTTAAAGTTGTCCAAATGAAGTTCTTAGCAATGCATATTACTGATCAAAAATTAAGTTTTGATATATTTACAGTAGGAAATTTACAAAATATCTTTATGGAACATAATCTTTACTTAATGTCCTAATGATTTTTGGCATAAAAGAAAAATGGATAATTTTGACCCATACAATGTATTTTTGGCTATTGCTACAAATATACCCCAGCGACTTAAGACTGGTTTTGTGGTCCAGGGTCACTATATTCTTAAATTTATATATATATATATATATATATATATATTCTTGCCATGGTGCATGTACAAATAAAACTACTAATTTTAACACATTCTAACAACAAACAATTCTACATGAATCAGTGAGAATGTGTACTATTCTTCAATAATGAAGCTCGAAAATGCAGCAGATGTGGTTTTGATTTGCCTCGACAGAACGCATCCCATCCCACTAATATCAAAACAGTCTCAACGCATCATTAACACATATAAAAGCCGAGGTGTAAGTGTTGTAGTAAACCGCAGCCTGAGATATCCCAGAGCTTTCATCATCGAGCCACCCACAGCGCACATCAAAACGATGCACAGGGTCGAGGAATCGAGCGTTTTGAAAAGGTCTTCATGTTTATTTGAGTCAGATCTCATGCCTGGATGGTCTGGAAGAAGACACACATCTTTTAAGATGACTTGCATTTTGAATTGGAGGGTTGTTCATTGAAAAAAGGAAAGAGGATTTACATGGGTGAGTGTGTCCGATTGCTCGCATTGATTTCAAATTGATCGTTTTTCATTTACTTTCGCACCTGCTGTGATTTCAGGCTACTGCTTTGAATCAGTGCGTTTCTGAGCAAGTAAACTGGCCTACTTGACTTTCTCTCTGTTTATTTGTCTACTTGATAAATTTAGTTTACAAGCATTAGCTATCTTTAAAAATATCTCTAAACTTCTTCAGGACAAAGAAAGGGTCTCATGTGACCAAATGTGGCACTAAAATAAATGATCATAGAAAGGAGAGAAACAAAAATCTTTTTTTTTTTTTCTTTTTTTTTTTACAATGCCATGAGTGCAATATTACAGTTTGTAAATGATTTTCTTACTAGGTATTTTTATCTTGTTTTCCAGTACAAATATATAAACAATCCTAAATCAAGATACATTTACTTGAGACACAAGATTGCATAAATTATGTGTTATTAGCATTAGTAGTATTACTTGCAAACATGAAAGACAACAACAACAACAACAATAATAATAATAATAATAATAATAATAATAATAAAGTAACAATTATTTCACTATATATGTATGTATGTATGTATGTATGTATGTGTATATTAATAAATTACTTGGCCAAAAATTGCCCATATTTTAATTGAATATATGTCATAATTAAAGGTGGGGTAAGTGATTTCTGGTAGCCAATGTTGATATTTCAGATCACCAAAACAAACACGTCCCTACCCCAAAAGGGTCTCGCCCTTATTTTTATAGCTCCGCCCCACACATACGTACACAACGATTATTTCTGTGAAACAAACCAAAACTCATTATAATCAGTGATGCTGTCTACACTGGATGTGGCATGGTACAACAAATCCCCGACAGTAAACTGCTGCCGCGTTCTGTTTATGACGTATTGACACAAATTTCAAATGATTTTAACGGTTGCTTTGTCGCGTCCAGTGTAGACAGACTTTAGCTGTTGTGGCGCGGCGCGACACGACAACTGTCACGTCTGGTGTCGACAAGCCTTCTTTTGTTCCACAGACATTTTCCTCTATTGTTTTTTTTCCCGCCATCTCTATCTTTCTGTTGTCGCTCGGCTCGGCAAATGTCCATCATGTGCACTGAGCGCTCTCTCCTCCACATCATGAGTAGACACGCCCTTTACTGCTGATTGGTTACAAGTTTGTTTTGGTACTGGCCCGTTTTTGAAAAATTACATACCCCACCTTTAATTGGCCAAAAATTGCCCTTATTTTAATTTTAATTGAATATGTCATAATAGCAACACTGCAATAAAACTGAAATAGCCTTTATGAATAGCCTTTATGAAAAATATCTCCACAAATTATTCAGTGTTATTTGATTTACATTTTCCATTTATATATATATATATATATATATATATATATATATATATATAGTAGTTGTCTATGGTTTTTGTCTATAGTCTATAGGTATGTCTATAGTTTTTGTTTATTTTCATTTTATTTTTAGGTATTTTAGTTATCAAGTTAAACTAAATGAAAATGTTGCCTTGGCAATTAGTTGAAATTAAATAAATTTAATTCTTTAATTCAATTTATTTAATTTCAGTTAACGTTTATTTGATATCAACTAACAAAATGTTTTTTATGGCTTTAGTTTTAGGTAATTATAACAAGCCTGATTGAATAATAGCCCCAAAAATTACAATAAGTATTAAATCTAATTTTATCTTTAAAAATAAAAAATACATACATACATACATACTCCACAAATCTAAAACAATTGTTGTCCACAAATCCTTCATTAACAAATAGACATACAAATTTTGATATTAAATACAATGTCACATGATCATTATTTTCCAGAGACACAAAATTGGATCAGTTAAGCTCAAAACAGTTTCATCTCTCTATCCTGCAAATGTTGATATTCAGATGAAATAAGAAAATGAAGAAGAGCATGACCATTCATTAAATGTGTTGAAATGAAAATGCATGCCTTCTACTGTACATCAAAAGACAAAAATTAAGATGTAAGGTTATATAACCCCATCCTATTCTACATTTAAATATAACATCATTGTACGTTTCACTGTGCGATGCTACTTTTTTTTTTTGTAAGTGAAGTTGTAGAATGTTGATTTATGAAAGGCAATTTCTGGAGAACATCTGGAGAATCACTGCAAATAAATATGTGATAACGAAGCCCCTTAATTTACACACGGCTCTCTCTTCCACATGTAAAACCCCAGCACCTCTCTTCGTCCCCAGAGGTAATGCACCGTACTCTCATCGCTCTCATTACCGGACTGTCTTTCCCAGCATCCGCCAGGCCATGTGGGTGATAATTAATGCATTTGTGTGTCCTCTCTCTTCACTGACACATATTTCCTCATTTCGCCCATATTTCCCCATTCATTATAGTGTCATTAAGACATTAATTCCCCCTGCTGTGTTAACCTTTTGTTCGTGCTCCAGCAGGGGCCCGTTGCATTGCTTCAGCGGTTCCCACTCTACATAGCGAATGAGTTGTACCATTTAAATGACTGTGCTGTTGGCGTGCTGTTATATAACCGGTGTGTTAAAAATACACGCGGTCAACGCGTCTTTTCGCCCCATTGCTGCCTCAGTCCCTGGGAAATTGGGTGCACCGCAGCGGTTAGCCGTAACGTGTGAATGTCAACTTCGGATAATACTCTTATGATGGCTACATCTGTGGGAAAGGGTATACAAATATATAAAACGTGGTTCATGGACACACAGCCTCAGATATATGGGTGGTTGTTTCTATAAGGAGGCTCTGCAGTGAAGCCAGGATAAAAACTGAAAAAAAAAAAATCCTAAACCATTGACAGAATTGAACTTTTCCAATTAAGTAACAATATTTACCCCCTTTTTTTCCAGGGGCATTTTTTAATACCTTTATAGGGGTAGTTTTTCTGTCATTAGTAAAGGAGATGTGTCATCTTTCATGTAAATTCTTCAATTCACTCAATAAATGCAATTTTAATAATAAGACACTATGGCTAATACCATCAAATGAAATCAGTAATAATAATAATCCATCTTTGCACTATATGGCTGATAGCAGTCAAATTAAATCAATATTAAAAAAGTAAATAAATAAATTAAAAAAAAAAAAAATCCATCTTTGCAGAAGTGGCACAGAAGCTGCATCTGAAGTGGCTTTTAGATGTATTTAATGCAGCTCAGAGATGCCATTAATGCATTTACGCTGCAGTTACAGTTGCATAAATAATGTTATCAAATTAATGTTTTAAATATAAAATAGAATAAATATAAAACTTTGGAATGATTCCTTAAAAAGGAAAGGACGTGACGTGTGGCCAAGTATGGTGTCCCATACTTGGAATTTGTGCTCTGCATTTAACCCATCCAAGTGCGCACACACACACACAGTAGTGAGTAGTGAACAAACACACGCACACACACACCGTGAACACACACCCGGAGCAGTGGGCAGCCAATGCTGCAGCGCCCGGGGAGCAGTTGGGGGTTCGGTGCCTTGCTCAAGGGTCTCACCCCAGTCGTGTCTCACCCCAGTCGTGGTATTGAGGATGGAAGAGAGCGCTGGATATTCACTCCCCCCACCTACAATTCCTGCCGGACCTGAGACTCGAACTCGCGACCTTTGGGTTACAAGTCTGACTCTCTGTCCATTAGGCCACGACTGCCCCAATATGAAACTAAAACTGCCAGAAGGTGGCAAATAAATTAAATAATTGATTTACTGATTCAACCGATTCGTTCAAAACGGCTGATTCATTCAGGAAGGAAGCAAGTGGCTTGCTGATTTCTAAATTGCATACTAGCATACTACTCCTACTATTTTTGCCAATAAAAGGTATGCTAAAATAGGAAGAGTATACTATTATGCATTTTCAAATTTAGAAACGTCTTAATGAATGACTTACTGAATCATTGACTCACTCAATTTGCTCAAAAACACAGGAATGAAATGCCACCATGTTGATGAGAGGTGCTATATTTCGTCTAAAGTGTACTGTACAGTATGTCATATTAACCTGAATATAGCATTATTATTATTATTATTTTTTTAACTTTTTTATTATGTACCATTGTATAAAGTATAAAATAGCGATCTTAAAATGAGGGCAAAGCCTGCACCAGTAGACAGACGTGATGTTTCAAAACCAGACGGATGGCCACCCAATATAGATCAGAGAGCTACACCTTCATGCATGCACTTCATGATCTTAGATACGGGTCAGCATGTGGCCTAAATGTGTGCTAAAGTGTGCTATGTGTGCTATTCCTTTGTGAAGGACAGGAGGTTGTGTGTTAAAAGTAGCATTTAAGAAGACATTTATCAGCACTTATGCTTTTAGCGGCACTAGGTCTTCTGTTGGTGAAACAGGGCGAATTTGTTCTTCCTCCTACTGTGATAAATGGCTTTTTGGAATTCTTAAAGTGTACTTAATGACACCGAGGTGTCGAGTCGACATCCCCCATGCTGCTCTCAACACCACCTTAACATTATGGACACAAGGATTCCTGGAGAGAATCCCTCCTGCATGTGAAATCCATCTTCAGTGTCAAAACTGTGTCACAGAATGACATTCTCTGTGGAAATCATGTCTAGAAATCAATTCTTTGGTAATGAATTTTGAAAGCATATGTTTGAATCAGTCATAGAGCCTTCTATACTAGCACACCTACCACCATAAACTAGTCACCATAATCTACAACGTAAATATTATAAAATAGGTAACACTTTATTTTAAGGCCCAATTCTAACTATTGACTAGTTGCTTATTAGCTTGCATATTACTAGCATATTGTCTGTTTATTAGTACTTATTAAACACATATTAATGCCTTATTCTGCATGACCATACAGTATTTTAGATCCCTTAATCCACCCAATACCTAAACTTAACAACTACTTTACTAACTATTAATAAGCAATATTAGCGTTTATTAATGGAAAACGTGTTCCCTAATCTAAAGTGTTACCAGCCACACTTCAATATAATAAAATAACATAGCCACACTTTAAAATGTATAAATGTCAATGCATAACATAAAAATAAAAAATAGAAAATACTTAAGTGTCAACTGAATGTAATGTTTTTGCATGCTTAATTGCATGTTATTTACACTTAAATGAAAATGTATTATAGTTTAAATTTATATTAAATGCAATTATATTAAGTGCTTTGACCCACTTAAGTAGGACTTAAGTGCATCTTTATATGTAATTTCATAATTACTTCTATTGTCTTTGAATTATGATAAAAGTGTACTTCTGTGCACTGAATATACAATTTAACATTTTCTATCATGTCATGTATGCAAATATTTTTCTAATTACACATTTGTAATGAAGTTGCAGTTTAGTAAATTTAAAATATTTTAACTTTAACCCTCTGGGGTCTGAGGGTGTTTTGGTGGCCTGGAGAAGTTTTGACATGCCCTGACATTTGTGCTTTTTTCAGTTGCTTATAAACATGTAAATGTCTAAAGTCTTATATTATTTGCAAGTGCAGCGCTTAAGATTTGAAGTGCACTTTTTACAAGAGCTATAGATTCTATTTTTTCTCATTACAGTATGTGAGAAGAAAAACACTTTGGACTGATAGAACACGAGATATGACACTAGCACAGCTATGTAAATATAGGAAGTCAGTTGCTTTTGGCAGTGGTTTGTTAATGAGTTTGGCAGTTGTTATGCTAAAACATTCACCAGAAATTCACCAGTCAGAATTAAGAATTCCCTTATCAGCTGCTTGCTTTTTTCTTGCACATCCTGAGGTGAGATGTTCCTTATGTTCTAGTCTGTTCCCTGTGATCTGACAGCTGTGCTTTTAACTTTTACCACAGTGAGAAATTCACCCCACCTTCCAGCTCTCCTCATCTTTAACATAGTTTCACAGAGCCGTAAACAAACTGCACAAAATGTAACTTTGCTTCCAACTGCTGTTGTCAAGAGCAGCACGCCACAGGATTTGATTTTCTTTAAAAGAATGTAAAGAAGTGGGCAAATCCAATTTAATGCGAACCGAACGCGCTCTGTCAAGTTTACGTATCAACTTTCTTCTAAACGGCAGCTCCTACAAGAGGCTCCTAGCTCTCTGTGCAGAGTCAGAAATTTGCATCTCCAGTACGTCCTCTATAGAAACTCTATCCCCGTCTGTACTTTCGACGGATGAAAGGTACAGCCTCTCCTCTCCTCCGCTCCCTGGTACTGGCTCTACTTACAATGGAGTCTGTCAGTCCAGCTTAGTACACTCGTTCTCCTTTATTCCCCCTCTCTCCTTGACTCAATTTTCAATCTCCTTGTTACTCGGCCTAAAAATATAGTTTCTGCTCCCTGTAAATGCATGAGCGGCTCTGCTGGTAGCCATCAGACAATAAATGTATTGCTTCCTCTTAAGAGAGAAGCACCAAAGAAAAGTTTGCTGTTAAACTGCACTGAATCTCTATAGAATAACTGACATTATGATGAGCTCTGTTGGAGTATAAATGTGCATTGCACTTTCAAAAATGAAAAACAACTGCTTTGATTCACATAAACATGGAAAGGATTCTCTCAAGCCTCCTTTAAGCCTGGAATATAGTTTCTAGATGTTCTTAGCATTATTGCCTTTACAGTTTCATTCCAATACATCTTCAGTGTGATCATACAGAGATCTGATCATACGTGCTGGTGCATAATGGAAAAGGCTACTTGCTTACAGTATGTTGCCATGTATGGATAACAAAAATGCATTTGCATCTTGGTCAGATGTGGTCATGTTTATTCCATGACCATTTCTAAATGTGGTTTCATTGATCTGATCAGATAACTGAAAATGCATATTGACAATGGCATAATGACAATCTCTGAATACAATGCACAGCAAATTACTAATATTTCTGTCAGAATTGCTTCAAAGTTAAGAGACCAAAAAAAAAAAAAAAAAAAAACTTGCCAGGACAC
>JAFVLL020009841.1:0-28528 GCA_021397915.2 Tor tambroides | reverse complement strand
AAAAAAAAAAAAAAAAAAAAAAAAAAAAAAAAAAAAAATTGTGACAAATTTATGGAATAACACCCAAAAAAAATCAGTGATGTCACAACTGAAACTCCACCAAATGTTTCGGGAGTGACTGTTTCGGTAGTGACAATTTTAGACACTTTTGAACCTAGCTCAAAGATGCTAATCAGCACATGGTTAGCCAGAACAGTTCTGAACAGTGGTACACATATAAAAACTAAATGTTATGGAATAACGCCTAAAAAAGCGCAGAAAAAAGGTGTTTGGTAGTTACGTTCACAGATTTTTCAGACTTTTGAACACATTTTCCTCCAAATCAATCTACTCACCATGTAGCTATGAGAGAGAGGGCCCCATAAATATTACCTGATCATAAATGTAGGGGTGTAATTAAAATCAGTCTCAGCTAATAAACTAAAACAAACTGTTTCGGTAGTGACATGAAAATGCGGGACTTTTTTTTCTTTTCTTTTTTTTTTTACATTCTTTACAAAGAAAACATAAATACATTTTTTTTTTGAATTTCACCTTTTAAAAGAATCAAAAAGATACTTTTAAAAACAACAATGGAAAAAAATAAAAGTAATTTAATAAAAAGTAATTTAGGGGTTAGGATTCGGTACAGCCAATAAATGACGGTTTTATTTTTTACGCTTACTAATATTTTAAATATTACTGTGGGTTTCAATAGATTATAGAAGGATCTTAGTAAACATCTAAGGTTTGAATACTTAAATGCTTTTTAAATGTGTTATTTTTTGGTTGCGGCACAGCAGTTACTTTGGACCAATTCTTTAGAATTGCTGCATGTGGGCGCGTATGTCGGAGACTTTTATTTTGAAACATAGACGTCATGAAGAGGAGGAGTTTCAACCCGGAAGTAAACAGTGCAGTTAGATGCTGATCGATTTGAAACTCGTGCTGACTCAGAGATATTAGAAAATGTTTAACCTCACATCTGCTCATCCGTAGCCCAACAGTCACGTAGACACATTAGTGAGACCACTGTTCAGACACACAGACAGCGCTGTCGAGCAGCAGAAACATCATTCATCACGAACTCCTCACTGACAGCACAAATAATATTGACACCTGCAGAGCTTTTGAAAGACTGAACCTGGACTGAACGGACATGAACAGCGAAAACTTCAGCCTGAGCGAGAAGCTGGTGTCCTCCTCTTATGTGCGGCAGGGCCTGCAGGCTCGACGCGGTCATGAGCAGCTCATCAAACTGCTTTTACAGCAGGTAATGACTGCATGATTGACATGTTTGAGGACTGTTTTTGTCCATGTGCTCGTCGTTTTATTGCAGAAAGGAGACCTGGCTTAATGCCATGAAGCTCGTTTTATATCTGGATTTATTAAAATAAATTCAATGCACCTCTTCTGTGATAAGCACGTTTCATTTCTGTTGAATTTATTTGTATTAAATGCAGTTAGTTGTTTATATTTCGTAATTACTTGTATTGTCTTTGAAATATGGTTAAAGTGTACTGCTGAATATACTGACAAGCATTTAAAATATACTTCAATGTCATTTCTATTTAATGTAATCGCTGGGCAACGATTAATCGCGATTAATCGCATCCACAATAAAATTGTTTGTGTACATAATATATGTGTGTACTGTGTATATTTATTATGTATGTGTAAATACACACACATGCATGTATATATTCAAGAAAAATATGTTATGTTTATATATGAAATATATATAAGCAAAAACTTTTATTTTGGATGCGATTAATCACGATTAATCATTGCCCAGAACTATTAAATATATTCGTAATTACACATGAATATTGTTTTTAAGTACTTTACATGTGCTTTATTTTTTTTTAGTCAACATATCAAAATAAGTGTACTTTCAAACAAAAGATTATTAAAACAATGTTTAATATGTACTTTAAAGTAAAACTTAACGTGACGTTTCTACAAGTGTACTTTTTAAAATTGCGAGTTAAGGAACAGTCATGAAAGTGTCTATCTTTAAGTCACTTAAGTGGCCTTTTATTTCATTAATATTATATTATCTGTAAGTACAGTGTTTTAAAATTATGCTTTTAAGATTTGAAGTGCACTACATTCAGTAGAAATTAAGCACACTTTCTCAAAGGAAAGTCAATAAATCTCTTAAAATCAGTGCTGGGCAACGATTAATTGCATCCAAAATAAAAGTTTTTGTTTATATAATATGTGTGTGTACTGTGTATATTTATTATGTATATATAAAGACACACACAAACAGTTTATATTTTGAAAATATTGACATGTATATATTCATATAATGTATATTATATATAAATATATTTTATTTATAAACATAACATATTTTTCTTAAATGTATACATGCGTGCGTGTGTGTGTGTGTGTGTATTTATATATACATAATAAATATACACAGTACACACACATATATTATGTACACAAAAACTTTTATTTTGGATGCGATTAATCGTTGGCCAGCACAATTGGACTTTTTCTAACAAGAAAAGTAAGGTCAATTTGTAAAATGTCATCTAACATGACTCCCAAAAACATAAATGTCTGTGAAAAATACTCTTTACCTTTAGATTTTTAAAAATAATGTTCAAGATGTGTAGATTGACATGTGTGATATGTTATGGTGTAAAAGTCTTGTAACCAAAACGAGTTGCACACGTGTTTTAAACTGCAATTTTAAAATATTTTTTCTTGTCTTTATGGCGTTGGCCACGTAAACAGGTGCTTACGACAGGTTTCTGGTTTCTTGTAGGGCAAATGTCCAGAGGAGGGGTGGAGTGAGAGCACCGTCGAGCTCTTTCTGAATGAGCTGGCGGTCATGGACAGCAACAACTTCTTGGGGAACTGTGGTGTGGGCGAGCGAGAGGGCCGAGTCGCCTCCGCTCTGGTGGCCAGGAGACATTACAGGTGGGACGCAGTTGCCAGAAGCTTTTCTACATCTCAAAATTTAAGAAACTCATTTTTGGGAAAAACATGAACAGAATTTTCTACAATGATCTGCCTTGTAATGTAAGGCTGTGGTGTTGTTCCTCTCAGACTGATCCACGGCATCGGCCGGTCGGGGGACATTGCTGCTGTTCAGCCCAAAGCTGCCGGTTCAAGCCTCCTGAATAAAATCACAAATTCAGTAGTGCTTGACGTGCTGAAATTTACAGGTACTGTCTGTTATGTTCTATGAAATGATACACTTGACAATGGAAAATGTCACTAAACAGAACGGACAGTGATTCCTCTCTTATAATCCAGTGTGTCGGTGCCAGTGTTGTTTTATAGTATTGCAGTTTTTATTAATATTTAAATACATTTTTATTTTTCTATTTTCTGTTTTCACTTTATTGTTAGTTAACGTTTTAGTAATTTTGTGGTGTGCTTTTGTATTTTTTTTTTATTTCTGTGCAGTATTTATTCATTTTTATTGATTGTTTTTAGTCTATTTAGTTATATAATATAATTGATTAATATATAATTTGAATAATTTTAATAGTTTTAGTTATTTTTATTGCCTCAGTTTTGCACTTGTGCACTTTTTTGATTGTATTTTAAATTTTTATCTTGCTTGCCTTATTATTATTATTATTATTATTGTTATTATTGGTATTATATTTTTCTTTTATTTATTTCCATCATTATTATTGTTCTACAGTGGACAGCTTAAGCCTTACAAAAAGCATTTCAGTGTACATATTGTACTTATGACAAATCAACTTGAACTTGGAACTTATTTTTTTATTAATTTGTCACTTTTAATAATGTTTTTGCATTGAAATTTTTTGTTGACATTTCTTTTATGGTTTTAGTTTTAGTTCGAGTGAGCGATGATAACCCTGATTCGTGCCTGTCTGTGTCTGTTTTCACAGGTGTTAGGAGCGTGTCCTCGTGTTTCGTGGTCCCCATGGCCACAGGAATGAGTCTGACGTTGTGTTTCCTCACTCTGAGACAAAGGAGGCCAGGAGCACACTACATCCTCTGGCCTCGCATTGACCAGAAGTCCTGTTTCAAATCCATGGTGACTGCTGGTAAGATCCACTGAGGGCCAGTTTCAAAACAGCCCACCGCAGAGACTCTGTTTCAACCACTGCTATTTTAGTATTAATTGTACACTATTATAGTATATATTTATTAGATTTTTCCGTTTTTAATTGACATTTTTAGTCATTTTATTATGTGATTTTTAGCATTTTAAATTTATTTTTATTTTAGTTTTAGTCATTTTAGTTCTTCACATGTTGCCAAGGAAACATTTCTAATTTTCCAATTTCTAAGTTTTTCATCTAAAATGTATATTTTACTTTAATACAGCTTTATTTAAATGAATGAAAACAATGTTTAATAGTTTTAGTTATAGTTAATAATAACAATACTGATTTAAATTCACAAGCAAATGTCTCTTCTGGAGCTTAGCCAATATATAATGCCCTGACTATATGTTTATGTTTCTTCATGTGTTTGAAGTTGTAAATAATGATTATTGGAGCAAAAAAATACTATTTTGGTCTTTCTGCTTCAAAATTTCGCATTTAACTCAATGTGTTACTTTATGTTTCTTTGTAATTAATTGTGAAATTTACTAGTGATTTCTGAGTGGAAACTGTTTCTGCACCATTTTTTTTTTTTTTTCAATGTAGTTACTGCTACTAGTAAGAAAAGTCATAAAAACACATGTTGTAGTTGGCCTTCATGTGCTTAATTTATATTAGTGAAGAAAAGAAGTTGAATAGTGAATCTTACATGTTTTTCATCTTTGAAAGGCTTTGAGCCTGTGGTGATAGAGAATGTGCTGGAAGGAGATGAGCTGAGAACAAACCTGGAGGAAGTGGAGAGGAAGATTGAGGACCTGGGAGCTCAAAACATCCTGTGTGTCCACTCCACCACTTCCTGTTTTGCTCCACGTGTCCCTGACAGGCAGGTCAAATCCACGGAGAAAAAAAAAAGTCATTTCTTTACTATAAATAATTGCCCACGATCAGTTTCTGTAAGCATTTCTAGGTAAAGTATAAAAGAAAAAGAAGAAAATTATGTCATTATTGTCTTCAATAAAATATATATTGTCTCTTTTTTTTATTATTTTATGTATTTATTTTAGAAACACTAATGGAGGACTTAGACGAAAGTTCCTGAATTTTGTAAATATATTTGTTTAGTAATTTATTTTAATTTAATTTATTTAAAGTCTATTTATTTAGTTGTCTTTTTACAGGCTCGAGGAACTTGCTGTTCTGTGTGCAAAGCATGATATTCCCCATATAGTTAATAATGCCTATGGAATGCAGTCATCCAAATGTATGCACCTTATTCAGCAGGTAACATTTCATCTTTTTTGTGTAAATTTTCTACAAAATTGACTTTATTTCAGTGAAACCGAATTGGCTTATGAAGTGTTTTTATAGGGGGCTCGTGTCGGGAGAATCGATGCCTTTGTCCAAAGTCTTGATAAAAACTTCATGGTCCCAGTTGGCGGTGCCATCATCGCAGGCTTTGATGAGAACTTCATTAAGGAGATCAGTAAGATGTATCCAGGTATGCATATTCACTTTAAACAGCAAACATGTTATAGATGAGTGATCTATACAAACCTAAATTCTGAAATCTGCATGCATTTAGTTGCATTTGCAATAGAAGAGTCTGAAAAACAATACTATGCAGTCCCCTTAACTATCACCTACAATGTTTGTATAAAGTAATTAAATAATACTTCATTTTCAATAAATGTGGATAAAAACTACACTTAACAGTAGCCGACACTCTGAAATTTACACAACAAAGAAAATGACGTGCCACATCTCACTAAAGTCACAAACAGGCATCAGCCAGATCAGATCTTTTGTAGTAAATGTATTTATTTACAAAGTTAGTGTTTGACATAAGATTTATTTTATTTTATTTCTACTTGTCTAATGATGGGAAAAGGCTTACATGCTCTGTAAATCTGAGACCATTTTTAGCAAAAATGCAATGCTGGTCATTAGGAGCCAAAGTTTTTCCTATTGTTCTCACACAAAGCCTATTCAATAAATGATACAAAATTTATTTATACATATTTTTTTTTCAGTTTTCTGCACTCTTTCATCAATATTGTCTCATTGATATAACAATATATGTTAAATTAAGTGGTATAATTACACTTTATTTGTAGTGTTACATTATATTTAAAATATGCTTTCATATGAGTCAACTTTTCTTGACTCCTTTTCTTGCATCTTTACTGGTTGACAGTTACTATTTGTGCTGAATTGTGTGGCGAATTCAAAACTTTCTCTTAGTGTATAAAAAAATAGTGGTGAAAATTTGCAAGCCTAAATGCCCTGTATTTTTTTCAAATTGTACCATGAGTTTGCCCTGGTTTCCTAAAGACATGTTAAAGGGTGAAGCAATACTTGAATGCTTTGATCTCTGAAGGTAAAGCATGCTGAATATTTTCTGTTCTGGATGTGCATTTCTCAGTCCATACAGTAATAGTCCATCATGTATTTCCTCTTGCATAAGCTGTCTCTAGAGATCTAGGAAGAGTTTTGGAGGGTTTTTGTTTGTGCCGCTCTCTGCTGGCTCTTGTGTACTGTATCCCTCCCACCTTTTTCTGCACTGCAGAGGAAACCCCAAACACTCCTACTACTATTGATTCTCTGAGTGAGAATCAGAGAGAGAGTTAGACGGGGGACGCACTTACAATTCGGTCCATTGTTACTTCAGCTGTGCTGCGCCTTTTCAAAATGCCTGATGGTAGTTTACTAAAATACATTCTGGTTCTCATTTGCAGCTCTTTCGCTTTTAAACAGAATGCGAATACTGTTTATGAAATGATTTTACTGCAGAGGTTATCAAATCCAAGTATATGCATCACTATCAGGGATGCAACAGTATTAAAATTCAGTCTGATAGCAGTAAGTAGATAATTATTTTCATGTTATGGCTGATAACATTTTATACTGTTAGTATTTTAAAACAGATACTAGAAACTAAAATCACTTTAAATGTTTTGAATTTATGCATCACAACATTATATTGTATTTTGTTATTCAATTATTTGTGCTTTTAAAGATTAAGCATTAGATGCATATCTAAATGCAAATATAAGCATGCATAAACATGCAACATCAGTCATTACCACTAAAATCGTTAAAAATCCGATAACTCTTATATTGTATAGGCTGAAAAAAAATTATATTAGTTTTGAGGTTTTGTTATTAAATTATTTGTGCTTTTAAAGATTAAGCAATTAGAAGCAAGTCTAAAAGCAAAAAATAAGCACGCATAAACATCCGATATCAGTCAATACTGCTGAATTCTTCTAAAATCAGCTAACTGTAACTGTTATGGTACAGATATATCATGCATCCCTTTTATGTTTGTACTCGACTCTCTTTATGAATTGCAATAAAGTGTAACAATGATAAGCGTTTCTTGAATGCATTAGAGTTTTCCTTAAGCAGTATATTGTAAGCTGTTGATTTTAAAGGGATTGAGATGATGTGCTCTTGTGCAGGCCGAGCTTCTGCGTCCCCGTCTCTAGACGTCCTCATTACGCTGCTCACACTGGGAGCCAAAGGCTACAAGAAACTCTTGGCTGAAAGAAAGGTGAAAACATCTTTGTAACTCAAAAATTTTCATAACGTCTGATTATGGCTGTGTGGCATCAGTGTCATTTTAGTATTATTTATAGACTTTTATAGTAGTTTTTTTTAATGCATATTTTTTTATTTTATATGTTTATATTGTTTAATTAGCTTTTATTTTATATTTTCAGTTTTCATTTTAATTCTAGTTTAATTTTTAATAATTTTGTAATGTGTTTTTGTCATTTTTATTAATTTTTTTATATATATCTAAAAAGTTTTCTTTTTTTTGTCTGTTTTTGTTTCAGTTAGTAATTTTGATAATATTTCATCTGGTATTTCTGATGTAATTATGGCAAAGCTGCTTTTATATTAACAAAAACTTTTTTTATTAACAAAAATGGGACTGTTGAAATATTAAATTAACCACAATTCATTTTGTGATTCCAGAAGTTTCAACAACTATGTTCCAGAATAAAAACTATAGTTATTTGAAGGGGAGGAAAATTAAGGAAATATGATTGCAATGTTTATTTTTGTTTTGCTTGTGTTTTAGCGTTTAAATGACGTTAGATTTAGTATAATTCACTTAAGATTCAAGATTCAAGTACACAACACTTAAGTAATTGTAAGTAAGTAATTGTAAGTAATTGTCACAATTACAACACTTAAGTAATTGTAAGTTCGTTCTACGGCCCTGCTGGAAGTTTACTGAGGCCGCCTGGTTGAGAATTGCTGGTATAGAGGCAGGTGTGCACATTATCCCAATGAGACTCCAGTACATGCAGGAAAACACCATTAGCAATCATGTGATAAGAAACTTACAGAGCTTATTGATTCACCACTAATGCTTCCGGATTATTAATAATTTACATTCTTTGTTGACTAGATAAGATGTTCTTTGTGGGCAGAGTCAGTTTCTAACATGTTTTAGCCAAAGGAGAATGAATTTCTGGACTGTAACCTTGTGAAAAAGAAGTGCACTTTAAAGAGAAATAGTAGAGTAATAATATACTTTAAAAGAATACACTTAAGTGTTTACTGAATGTAATGTTTTGAGACACTAAAGTGCATGTTAATTGCAATTAGATGAAAATGTATTATAGTTTAAATTTATATTAAATGCATTTAGCTGAGCTTCAGAGTGACCCACTTAAGTAGGACTAAAGTACATGTTTATATGTAATTTCATAATTCTATTGTTTTTGAAATACGGTTACTGTTGAATGTACTGACAAGCAATTATGATAAAATAAAATATACTTTAATGTAATTTCTACTGAGACTTGTATGCCATATATTTAAATATATATGCAGTTATACATTTGTAATGAAGTTGCAATTTAATACATTTAAAATATATTAACTTTAAATGTAATGTCGATTAAAACACTACAGTTAAAATTATAATCAAGTACTTAGTATTTTACTCAACATTTATTATTATTTAAAATGTATTTAAAGTAAAACTTACTGTACTTAACAGTGTACTTAAGTCTGTACTTAAGTCATGAAAGTGTCTCCAATTTATTTTAAGGTGTCCTTGTTACAGTGTAATTATTATTTTAAGTACTGAGTAATATTAATTAACTACAGGTTAGGATTAGGGTTTGGCTTAGTGTTACTTGCATGTAATTATGCATAATTTGTTGTTATTATAATAGTAAATACATGTAACGTGTAACAAGGACACCTTACAATGAAGTGTTACCGTCTCTTTAGTGGCTTTTTATTTCATTAAAATTACATCTGTGCATTTTATTTAAAAAAGATTTGATGTAAGTACAATACAAGTGCAAATTCAATGCAATTAAGCGCACTTGATTTTCACAAGGGTGATTATACACTAAGTGAACTGTTTTTACTTATTTTCTACTTCTTGTTTTTTTTTGCTTTTACTTTAATTTAATTTAATTTGCATAGATTCTGCATATTATGAACCATCAAGGACAGCAGGTTATTGTCTCTGTGTTTTCATACTGTAAATCTCAGACGTCTTGCTAACAGCATCATAACGGGGCCCATAACCTGAGGGCCTCCAACAGTTCATTTGTAATTGATCCCAGTGGTGGACGCAGCTCTGCCAACACAGCTGATTCTGTGATGCAATTACATTAAAGCTTCAGATGGGAAAGCAGGCTGCAGATCGCATCTGTGTCTGGAGAGGAGAAAGCTGGGCTGGCTGAAGCAGCTGCTGGGTTTACTGTAGGCCAGCAGACAGAGAAATGCAACATTAGCAGAAAACAGAATGTGCGACAGAAAAAAAGCTGTGTAGAGTGGAGTGTGGAGAGCTCTTTATAACTGGAGTTTTGTACGGCCCGCAGGAGCTGTATGGTCACCTGGCGCAGGAGCTGAGCGCTCTAGCCGAAAGACACGGGGAGAGACTGCTGCATACGCCACACAATCCAATATCACTGGGTGAGGAGTCATGCATCATGTGTAGTGCGAGTTCAATAAACAAGGATTTCATGAGTAAATTTTCTCTGTAAAAAAAAATGTTTCTAAAAATAGTTTTTGCATGTCACCCGAGAGTCGAGGTTTGGCTGGTGAGCATGAGCCTGTTAGTCCCTGCTGGCAGATCCCGTAACTAAACCATCTGGCCAAGCAGAGCATCTTTCTCTATTAACGACTGTTCAAACGTGGGCATGTATTTTGACTGAATATTTTTGTTTTCATGTGCAATGTTTAAAATGCATTTTTTTATATTAAAGTTTTTTTTTTTTGTTTAGCCTTTTTAGTGTGAAAAAGTGTCCCACTTGGGACTTATTTAATGTGCGCTTGTAATGTACTTTAAAACTTAAAAGTATATATATTTTAAAAACTACTTTCAGAAAATACAGTATTAATGAAATAAAAGTCCACTTTAGTGACCTAAAGAGAGAAAAACAAGTGCACTTCCATAATGTACTTTAAGTGCTCTATTGCACTAATTTTGTGTTTAATATACTTCAAAATGTATTTAGTTACAACTTGTAGTACACTTGAACCCACTAGTGTATGAAAGATGGGTTCAAGTGTACTACATGTGGTAACTAAATACATTTTTTAAATACAGAGATAGTATGTTAAAAGCACATTTTAGTTTACATTCATATTGTCTCAAAATAGCACATTTGAGTACACTTAGATGTTCTTAAGATTATCTTAAGAAGTACTAAAGAATGTTTTTTAGTATATTAAGTACAAAATAACTGCGTGCAAATAGAGAACTCTAAGTACATTATAGAAGTGCACTTTTTTCGCCTGGGGACACTTTCATGGCTGTTACTTAACACGCTTAAGTACACTTTTAAAAAGTGACCTTTGTAATAATGTCAAATTAAAGTTTTACTTCAAATTATTGTTTTAATAATATTTTGTCGTGCTTTAAAGTACACTTATTTGAATGTGTTGACTAACGTACTAAAGCACATGTAAAGTACTTGATTATAACTTTAACTGTATTGGGTTATTTATTATGACATTTAAAGTTAATTTATTTTAAATGTAATAAAATGCAACTTCATGTGTAATTACAAATATACTTAAAATACATGGCATACAAATTTCAACAGAAATGACATTAAACTATATTTTAGCTTATCATAAATGCTTGTACACTTTGCAGTGCACTTTAACCATATTTCCAGGAAGTAATTGTCAAATTGCATATAAAGATTGATGAGTCAAAAAACACTTTAAGTTCAGCTAATTGCATTTAATATAAATGTAAACAAATACATTTTCATTTAATTGCGATTAATGTCTGAAAACATTACATTCAGTTCACACTTAAGTATAATTTCTGTAAAAAAATACTCTTTTTAAAACTATGCTAAAGTGTACTTCTTTTCATAAGGGAAGTGTTGTCATGATAATCGAACATGTTATATTAAATTCATACAAATGTGTGAGAAGCAGTCTGATGAGTTTTCCTGTGCTCTCCAGCTATGTCTCTGAACCGTCTCCAGACACACAGTACTGCAGCCGTCACACAGCTGGGCTCAATGCTCTTCACCAGACAGGTGTCCGGAGCCAGGTGAGCTACTGACCACACCGCCGCCTGTTTGTTTAGCAATATTTGTTGACCATTTAACTTCAAAGCAAAAATGAGAAAAAGATTAGTGGATGTGAACTCGGTCTCTTCAAGTTCACACAGGTGTTCAAGTAGAGAAGAAACATGCGCCACTGTTTCACAACCAGAAACTGACTACATACTTAATTTTATGTCTATTGTAATATAGGGGAAGTAATAGGGGAAGTCGTGGCCTAATGGTTAGAGAGTCGGACTCGTAATCGAAAGGTTGCGAGTTCGAGTCTCGGGCCGGCAGGAATTGTTGGTGGGGGGAGTGAATGTACAGCTCTCTCTCCACCCTCAATACCATGACTGAGGTGCCCTTAAGCAAGGCACCGAACCCCTAATTGCTCCCTGGGCGCTGGAGCAATGGCTGCCCACTGCTCCAGGTGTGTGTGTGTGCATGCATGCATGCATGCATTTGTTCACTACTCACTGTTGTGTGTGTGCACTTGGATGGGTTAAACGCAGAGCACCAATTTCGACGCAGGGTCACCATACTTGACTATACGTCACGACTTACACTTTCATATAACCTCACAAATTAACCTAACTTTTTGGTCAGATTTTATGATACAGAAATGTGTATCTGTATGAGAGCTTATAATTTACTTCCTGTATACTTTATACTAGATGCCTGATTTTACATCCCAAAGCAGTATTTTCTCTTCTCTTAAAGGAATAGTTCAGCCAAAAATGAATATTTGCTGAAAATGTTCTGACCCTCAGGCCATCCAAGATGTAGTTGAGTTTGTTTCTTCATCAGATTTGGAGAAATGTAGCACTGCATCACTTGCTCACCAGTGGATCCTCTGCAGTGAATGGGTGCCGTCAGAATGAGAGTCCAAACAGCTGATAAAAACATCACAATAATCCACACCACTCCAGTCCATCAGTTAACATCTTGAAAAGCCAAAAGCTGCATGTCGGTCATTAAGACATTTTAACTTTAAACTGTTGCTTCTGGCCAAAATGCCAGTACATAATCCATAATAACTCTTCCTTCAGTGAAAAGTTCATCCCCTGTTGTCTTCTCACATCAAAATCCACAGATGTATTTGTTTATTTTGCTTATAAATGATATGTGCATATTTCTTTCCTGATTCAGATGAGATTACTTTCTTTCTTTTTTTTCACTGGAGGAAGGAATATTACAGATAGAGGACTTTGAAGTTAAAACATCTTTATGATGGATTTGTTTCTTACATACACACAGCTTTTGGCCTCATAAGATGTTAATTGATGGACTGGAGTGTTGTGGATTATTGTGATGTTTTTATCAGCTGTTTGGACTCTCATTCTGACGGCACCCATTCACTGCAGAGGATCCCATTGGTGAGCAAGTGATGCAGTGCTACGTTTCTCCAAACCTGTTCCCGTGAAGAAACAAACTCATCTTCTCAAAACTCAAATTGTCATTTTTGGCTGAACTATTCCTTTAATATTTTCTGCTGGACACTAGCTGACCTGCTGTAATATTGATAAAACCTTCTTTCTGCTGTCGGCTTTCATTATTTAAATGGGAGTCATTCTCATTCTCAAGGGTTTATCCTGTAGCATTATCCTCTCCACCTCCTTTTAGTCTGTCACAGACTATGCACTCTATCCGCAATGAATAAATATGACAGGAGAGTTTAAGATTGAACGAAGTGTCTGCAGTGAATTTAGAAAGAGCAAGGAAAACTCTGAACTCAGCTAAAAAAAAACACGCTGTCTGTATCGGCATAATAGAAAGACTCTATTTGTCCTCATTAATTGAACGAGGACCATTTTAATGTATCATCGTTGCTAGAAATTAATCATTGTAGTGGTAATATTAGGATGGCACAATTAATGGAGAACATTGTTTTTATTGGCCAAATGACAAACCCTTAGATAAAGTACATCTAAGTTCAGTTTGTACACCGAGTTGGCTGTGCATTCATTAAAACTTTTACATTATTACGAAGTGCACTTGCTCAAGTAAGTGTGTTAAACTGTCATGAAAGTGTCTCTCTTTAAGTCACTTAAGTTGCCTTTTATTAAATTAATATTATATTACCTGCATGTACTTTTAAGATTTGAAGTACACTACAAATGCACATTCAATACAATTAAGCACACTTCTTTTTCACAAGACTTAGCATAAACAAAAGGCAGAAATGAATGAGATGGCTTGTTAATTGGTGTAATATTTCAATGCAGGGTCGTCCCGCTGGGTGTGGAGCAGACGGTGAGCGGACACACATTTCGTGGCTTCATGTCGCACTCAGATGCCTATCCGTGCCCGTACCTTAATGCAGCCTCTGCTATTGGAATCACCAAAGATGATATAACACTGTGCATCAAGAGACTGGATAAATGCCTCAAGAGCCTTAGCAAAGACGCTTCTGCAAAGAAGAGTGAGTCAGGATCACCAGCTGAAGATGTGGAGGATCAAACTGTGCCCTGATGATTTGAAGAAAGGGCTGAATACATAGGAATCATTTGATCTTGTGGCAATAACCTTGTGTGTGAATGTTGATATATCAACATATGGACACAAATGCATTCATTTGTTTTCTCCTGAACAAATGTGTCATGACCTGTGTTTGAGAGTGTAGCCTAACTGACAATAAATACTCCTTATTTTGTCACTTTAAGTCATCTGGCACTGCTTCTTTTTTTACACAAGCGTTGTGGTTGAATAGACAATGCAGAGGAAATTCTCTGTTCTAAACAATATCAAAAGAATATAAAAGATTTTGAACTGAATATGCAAAATTACTCAAATTTAATGTCATTTTCTCAGATTGTACAAAAAAGGCTTATGGTGTATCAAACCCTACAATTAGTATCTGCGGTGTATTCATTTATAGTGATTTAATAGACACATTCTCATCTTAGGCACTTGGAGACAAGCTAGAGTTAATAATGACTGCTTTTAAGATTAATAAAAATCTTAAGCAGCATATTAATGCAGTATGCTGATAAACTTTAGTTAAAACTTATAAGATTCCCATGAGATTGTTTACCTTTATTTATTACAATTTATTTTCAGGATGTGTGTTTCACTTTAAACCATATTGCACACATTTTTTAAATTTATTTTTATTTATTTAAAAATAGCTTTAAATTTTTGCTTTTAAATAAATAACTTTAAAATGGCTTTTAATTATTTAGTTATTTTTCGGGACACATATTTGACTAAACAGTATTGCAAAACAACTATATTTTGTTTACTTGTTTGTTTGTTTAAAAATGGCAGATAAATTATTTTTCAGGACTCTAAACAGTATTGCAAATATACTCAGTTTTTTATATATATATATATTTTTTTTACTTTTCAGGACACATGTTTGACTTTAAACTGTATTAGATTTGTATTTATTTATTTTAAAAATAGCTAATTATTTATTTTTTTCCGGATTTTAAATTCCTTTTACATTTATTTATTTTAATTAAGAGAATGCCTAAACAATTCCATTCAATAGAAATAAAACCATTAAATTGTACCAGCATTTCCTATTCCTGCCCTACCATAGAATTTCCTTTAATTTTTATTTTTTTTAAGAATGGTCATTAAAGCTGTACAGTGCTCACAAAGTGATCACGTTCAGTGGCGCGTGTAAAGTGCTAGCTCAGTAAGACAATAGTGCAGCGTTTTTAATAGCATCTGTTGTGTGACGTAGCAGAGGAAGGTGCACAGTATCTGTTTTCGCGTGAGAGGTGTTGAATCAGCTTTGCTCACACCTCACTGTAATGCATTTAATGTGCAGTCCAGCAGCATTTCTGCTCGTGATTTATGTCAGATCAGCCTCTGCTGTTCTCTGCAAACCTTCTGTCTCAGTCCTCTATACCTCCACCGATCTTTCTCCTGCGCTCCATATCCATCTGTTCAACAAGCTTAGTCCCTTAGTAATAAACTCTCCTTACTGTTTATCTCACTGGTTTGCTGATACAGCTTTTTCCAACCACTTAGGCTACACTTATTCATTCCCTCATCATGAATCATGCTCTTAAAGCATCAGCACAGATTAGCCTACATGAAGTACATATACTAACATTAAAAAAAAAAAAAAAAAAAATTGTATATTGTTTATCTCCAATATAAAATATAATTATAAAAGACAGCTCCAGATGCTTTACCATTAATGTTTTTACTCGGTCATCAATATCTGAGGATTGTGTTTCATTGACTTATCACTTACTTCAACTTCAAGTGTTTTGAAAGCAATAATAGAGCAATCTGCTGACAATAGCACTTACTTTCATGTTTGGGTTTTCTACACAGTTACGGTTATGTAATACAATGTTTTAAATAGAGGTTAGCATGCTGACAATTTGACAACAGTGAGACCATCAAACTGCCAAAGACCCCTCAAGAAGAGTTTTGGGGCTTTGTTAACAAAATACATTTTTAACTCATATTATAAAGCCCCACATTTTTAGTAATAGAAGCTAATGAATAAAAATGAAATAATTAATAGTAAATAACTGTTTAATAATAATAATTTAATTAAATTAATAATAAAAAATTGAATAAAATAATAATTAATTTAAAATATCTAATAGTGATTAATTTTGAGATTTTTTGTATACTGTAAAAAAATTATTTTTCAAAGTTGAAAATAAATCAGATTACTGGAGTGTGTGTTTTACAAGAAATTTCACTCTCTTTACTTCAAAATGTCACGTTTAATTCAAAGAGTTACTTTCCATTTCTTTGTAATTATTTGTGAAACTTACTAGCAATTTGCGAAAATTGTTTACCACCGAATATTTTTACTGTACCTATTTTTTAAAAGAAAAGAAACAAAGTAAATATATAGCAAAGCCGTTTTCTGAATGCAGAATTTGTCATTTATAATCAAAAAAGAAGATATAATGTGTAATATTTCTGAAGAGTGAAAAATATAGATTTTGGCATTACATTTAACAATACTTTATCACTGCAGTGGTTACATTATTTAAAAAAAAATCATAATATATTTTAAATAATTTTAAAAGCTCTTGCAGTCCCCTTAAATGCAATATTCACAGTTACATTTGTACTTGAAACAAGTAGCTATATTTCTATAAATATAGTCAGAAATATAGCAAATTGTGTTTATTTTTTGACGAACCATAGCCTCCACATTTTGTTTCAGCAGGAAATACATCAACACAGGAAAGAAAAACCGCACTGCAAGTGATTTCATGTGGACTTTAAAGATGCGCTTCAAAATGACAAGAGAAAAAGTCTCTCCATTCTCTAAAACGGAAGGTATTTTTTCTTATTTTCATCAGGAGGATTGCATGTCCTTCAGCATTCCTGACTGAACGTTTGCAATATAATGCAGCTATACGAATAATCATCATCGAAGCTGTTTAACCAGCATCCACCGTTATTGGGCGCCCTAATAAATAAATAAGTCCTGAGAGGAGAGACTGCTGATGTCAGGAGCTTCAGTGCTGCATTTCATGCTGCAGGGTGGATGAAGAGCTAGAGCTGCTCCAGATTCACATGCGAGCCTGACCAACAACATGCGGACCGCAGTCATCATATCGGCGCTGGTTTTATGCCTGGCCCCGTTAGGCAACGCGGGGAAAAAGGTTTTTAAATGCCCTTCCTCGTGGAGCTGCTCTAAGGAGTCTATTGTCTGCGTCGGGTCTTCTTATGTCCCGCGATTAATTCCCAACGATGTCAGTTCACTGTAAGTCCACTTCAGCTTCTGCATTAGATCAGTTAGTAGACTACACTTGTGTTTGAAGGTGGATGTATAGCATTTCAGGACCAGTGCTGCTCATATTGCTTTTATATTTCTGCAACAGGGTCTGGTTTTGTGTCAGGCTTGTCGTGAATGTCTCATATATGACTGGTGTTTTGCAGGAGTATTGTGAATGGGACCTTCGCTGAGATCAAGGAGGCGATATTCTCACACTTACCATCATTACAGTTACTGTAAGTGAAGCCCATCTGACTAAGCAAATGTGTATGACATGATATTGATTCAGTTGGGAAACTGTGCTTCTGGTAAACTTTGCATTTGTAGAACTATTTGTAGATTTCATCATGTTTCATAGAAGAAAATTGCTTTGGGGTTTTCAGTAGTATTTACTGTAAATACCTTTTGCTGATTATCTGTCCCACTTTACCTGAAAATAAAAACTGGATTAAAAAGAGTTGAATATATTTGAAAGATTGTTTTGATAAATTTGCATTTGCATGGTATTGCAAAAAGAAAACCGCCTACCAAATTATGCCAAGTCTACCAAAATAACTACTAAACAAATCTATAAAAAAGAAAATCTACCAAAAACTGTCCAGTTTTTCACAGTTGACCCTACTAGTGTTGGATAACTTCAAAAACAGACTGCTTTCTGGATTAAATTTGCTATAAACCATTTTTTTTTTTTTTTTTTTTGCTGATTATCTGTCCCACTTTACTTGAAAAGAAAAACTGTCTAAAGGTTTAATTTATATTAAAGATTGTTTTGATAAATTTGCATTTGCATGATATTGAAAAAAGAAAAAGCCTACCAAATTATGCCAGTTCTACAAAAATATCAAGCAAAAATCTACCAAATACAGAAACTGTCCAGTTTTGCACAGTACTGTCGGATAACCTTAAAAACAGTCTGCTTTCTGGATTAAATTAGCTGTCTAATGTAAGATTGGATAATATTTTGGCCTGTACAGCAATGCACTCAGCCATTTTAGTAAGAATCTTGTTGCTGTACAGACGTATTGAACAATTAATTCAACACATCTTGTCCTCAGTTATTTAGCAATCCAGTGTACTCCTCAACTAAGCACTTGAAGGTGACAGATGACAAATAGAAAGGCCTCTTTCACTCGCCCCTTAGCTGTTTAATAAGTCAGGGCACATTTGCGTCCAGATAGTGACGGTTTGACACTGAGAACACAGTGACTCTGATGACTTTTCCATGCTGTTAGTGGCGTATTGCAGGATGTCAGCGATTTGATACACTGACACAGAGAAATATGTGCCGGCCCCAGCGCTCACTGTTAGTGAGAGGACACTTTTTATCTATGTGTATTGCACTGCGATGTAAACACACAGCCCGACTTGTTATAATTACAATAAGAATGATTGTTGGGAATGATTGTGGCTGTAAACTTTGACAGGTTGCTGAACTCCAATGCCCTCACTACAATAAGGGATGATGCATTTTCTGGCCTTCCACACCTGGAGTACCTGTAAGTTTTCTTTATTTGTTAATTTACTCTTTTAAAATGTATAATTTTATAGATATATGTCTAATGTAGTGCTACAGTCTAAGGGTTTTTAAAGGAATAGTTCACCTAAAAATCATCCAGGATGTAGATGAGTTTGTGTCTTCATCAGATTTGGAGAAATGTAGCACTGCATCACTTGCTCAGCAATGGATCCTCTCCAGTGAATGGGTGCCGTCAGAACGAGAGTCCAAACAGCTGATAAAAACATCATAATAATCCACAAGTAACCCACACCACTCCAGTCCATCAATTAACATATTTTGAAGTGAAAAGCTGCGTGTTTTTAAGAAAGAAATCCATCAAGACATTTTTAACTTCAAACGTCTTACTTCCGGCTAAAATATGAGTCCTCTATCCATAATACTGCTTTCTCCAACAAAAAAGTCATCTCGTCTGAATCAGGAGAGAAATATGAACAGATCAAACACTGCTTACAAGCAAAAACAGTCATTATTATGGATTATGGACTATATTTTTTGCCAGAAGCAACAGTTTGAAGTGAAAACACCTTAATGATGAATTTGTTTTTCACAAACATGCAGCTTTTGGTTTCACAAGATGTTAACTGATGGACTGGAGTGGTGTGGATTATTGTGATGTTTTTATCAGCTGTTTGGACTCTCATTCTGACGGCACCCACTCACTGCAGAGGATCCATTGGTGAGCAAGTGATGTAATGCTACATTTCTCCAAATCTGTTCCCATGAAGAAACAAACTCATCTACATCTTAGACGGTACATCTTTAAGTAAACTCTTTATGTAAGAGAAAAATAGAAAAAGCTGTGATGTTTGAACGTTTACCTATTGAAGATATGCACACATTTTTGAAGTTCTTTTGAACTGAAATGTTTTCTACACATATTTAATAAAATGAATGTGTTTATTTTTCTTAGTAATTGTTTTAATAGTTGCTTCAGTTAATCATACTGTTTCCTTTTCATGTCCACTGACCATCATCATTTATTTACATTCTACTCTTAATTTTCTCTCCATTCTTTAGGTTTATAGAAAACAACAAGATTACAACAACATCAAAATACTCTTTCAGAGGACTTAGGGATTTGACTCATCTGTATGTTACTTTTAACTGTAATAAATGAACATACATTTGCCAATTATTTGTATGCTACTTTTCTCTGAAGTGTTGCTGTATTCCTCACAGGTCTTTGGCAAACAACAACATTAAAGCTTTGCCCAGAGATCTATTCATTGATCTGGACTCATTGATAGAGCTGTGAGTCTGGGCTTCTGCAAATGCCAACTTAGCAATAACTGTATTATAGTATAGTGCATTGAATATGATATGATAAAATGTCTTTTTAAGCCTACAGAAATGTACACTATATAATAAGGTCAATGCTTATTGATGTTTTCATATATATTTCCTTGCAGAGACCTGAGGGGCAATGTCTTTGAGTGTGACTGCCGAGCGAAGTGGCTGATGATGTGGCTAAAGAGCACGAACGCCACTGTATCAGACGTCATCTGCGCCGGTCCTGAGGAGATGAAAGGCAAACGGCTCAATGACATGGCGAGCTTACATAACGAATGCATCTCTACAGGTATGTGAATGAGCATGTGCATGCTTGATAGTGTGTTATTTTTCAGGCTACAACGGCAATTCAATGGATTGTGTTTGTTATTTATAGGTATTTACCATATTTTTCATTGTGTTTGTTATTTATAGCTATTTACAGGTACATTGATACTCTTGGGTCAAAAGAATAATTAATGTCAACATGACAAGAATTCAACATATCTGTTTTCTAAATGCATGTTATAGATCTTATTGTGAACAATTAATTTGCGCATATGTTTACATTTTTTTTAATTGACCTTGTAATTTCATAACTGGATCTTCTAGTGAAATGACTTCTCTCTTGTGACTAGGGTTGTGCCAACAGACGATAGTATCCTGTATTATTATTATTATTATTATCAGGCTAGTAATACTTCAGATGAGTCATCGCTGAAACAGTGGAGATTTGTTGTTCATTGTGCACGCTCGCTGACTGAATTCAGCTCTCTTGCGAATTCTCTCATTATAACAAAGTGCAGATGTATGTGCAATGTAAGTATAAGAGATTTATTCATTATACAGTGTAGATAGCTTCACTGATTATAACAGGAATGTTTCTTAAAGTGCATAAACTCGCGTGAAGTCAGTGATGACGTACTTTGGTAATGTAAATGTCCTTTGCTCGTTTTCTGTAGCTGCTGTTTGAATAACTGTAAGAATTATAATTAGTAACTTACAATGTTTCTATTAAGTTGTTATCATGTTAAATACAAATTCACTCAATTTAAAACATTAGGCTGCTTTTAGCCTTACGCTGGAGTTGGTTCACTTTCTGGCAATGAAACTATGTAAGTAAATAATTAAATGAATCAGCACAATAGTTATGGAGCGAATTTTGTGCCAATATTCATCAAACAAATCCAGTGTTTTGCAAATAAATACAATCTGATTTGCAAAGAAAAACTGCTTTGCAAAAAAAAGTTTCCTCATAAAAAGGCAAATGAGTCTCACAGTTGTAACACACAATACATATATTTGTCCATACCTCTGCATTTTCTCTCAAATAGAGTTTTGTATTTGCAAATCACGTTGCGTTTGTTTGAAAGTCGAGTTTTTCTTTGCAAAGCAGATTGTGTTTATTTGCAAAACACTGGATTTGTTTGATGAATATTGGCACAAAATTCACTCCATAGATAGTATCGTGTATTGGCAATCTCACAGGCTGACGATAGGATGATATGACATTTGAGTATATCACCCAGCACTACTGATGATGTACGCAGGACTTCTCCGATCACCCTGTTGAAAAAAACAGCATATGCTGGATAGGTATGGTCTGAAGCATGGCTGCTGGTTTGAGCTGGTCATGTGATGGTCCTAAGATGGTCCTAAGAAACTAGCTCCTGCTCAGGACCAGCTTAGGTCTTAGGACCAGCACATGACCAGCTTCAACCAACTCATGACCAGCTAAGGACCAGCTTAAACCAGCTCAAACCAGCTCAAAACATACCTAACCAGCATATGCTGTTTTTTTCAACAGGGCATTTAGTCTGTGTAAACTCACTTCTGCAAGCTTGCGCTCACCTGCCTCATACATCCACATCTGAAAATCCAATCAACAACCGATTCTTTTCTGTAGGAAAATAAAGGAAGAAAGGATCTGTTGTTATTCACTCTTAAAAATAAATGGCTTTTGCAGCAATGCCATAGAAGAACCATATTTGAGCTCCTCAAAGAATCTTTCATTCCACAATTCTTAAAAGAAACATTTTTTGTGTAAAGAACATTTTAATATTCTAAAGAACCCTTTTCCACTACAAAGCACACTTTGTGGAATGGAAAAGTTCCATGGATGTTAAAAGTTTCTTCATGGAACCAATGATGCCAATAGAGAACCTTTATTTTTAAAGAGTTTAATTCCATTTCATCTCAACTTTAAAGGCTGGGACACACCATGCCAACGGTCGGCTGTCGGCGAGCATCTGTCAGTCTAGTTTTTGCAGTGTGTTCCACACGTTGGCTCTTGTCAAGCTCACGTTGGCAGGAGTTTGACCAATTCAGTGTCGGGGCCTTTGGGGAGAGTGAAAAATCTGATTGGATGTTCAGTTTAAGTGATGAAAGTGATAAAAACGAGCAAGTAAATCAAGACAGCAAAGACAGAAGGCTGTTCTAATGTTACATTACCTTACCCAAGCATTGCAATAAGCGAACATTTTCTTAACAACATGAGCCGTTTAATAAAAAGAAAGTTATATACAGTTAGGTCCTTATATATTTGTATATATTCTGTGAAACATGGTGGAGCAGTGTGATGGCATGAGCATGCATGGCTTCCAGTGGCACTGGGTTACTGGTGTTTAGTGATGATGTGACAGAGGACAGAAGCAGCCGGGAGAATTCTGAAGTGTATAGGGATATACTCTCTGCCCAGATTCAGTCAAATGGAGCAAAGTTGATTGGGCGGCGCTTCATAGTACAAATGGACAATGACCCAAAACATACAGCAAAAGCAACCCAAGAGTTTTTGAAGGTAAAAAAAGTGGAATATTCTGCAATGGCCAAGTCAATCTCCTGATTTCAACTTGATTGAGCATGCACTTCACTTGCTGAATACAAAACTAAAGGCAGAAAGACCCACAAACAAACAACAACTGAAGTCAGCTGCAGTAAAAGCCTGGCAAAGCATCACAAAGGAGAAAACCCAGTTTCTGGTGATGTCCATGAGTTTCAGACTTAAGGCAGTAATTGCCTGCAAAGGATCCTCAACAAAATATTAAAAATGAACATTTTATTTATGATTATATTTATTTGTCCAATTACATATGAGCCCCTGAAAATGGGGGGACTGTGTATAAAAATGGTTGTAATTCCTAAGCATTTTATGTTATATATTAAAGCTTAAGGTCTGCACTTCAATTTAATCTTGATTGTTTTATTTTTAATTCTGTTCTGATGGCATACAGGGCCGAAATTATGAAAATTGTGTCAGTGTCCAAATATATATGGACCTAACTATATATTACTGATATTCAAAATGGTATGCAAGCAATGCTTTGTTACGTTTCGTATATCAGCGTATATCTTGTATATCTCGTATATATCCTTTCTGACATGCTATTTTACCATGTGTTGTCCAGATTTCATTCCTCTCCACTCTGTGTCTACTGAGTCTTTGTCTGTGGACACGTTCTCCCACAAGAACGACGTGTACGTGGCCATCGCTGCTCCCAACATAGAGAGCTGCATGGTGCTCCAGTGGGACCACATCGAGATGAACTTCAGGAGTTACGACAACATCACAGGTACAGTCATAGTCAAGCCATCACATGAAAGATTGCGTATGGCCAAATAGATCTCATGCATTGTGTTCTCTTTTAGGTCAGTCCATAGTGGGCTGCAAGTCTGTGATCATCCAGAACCAGGTGTTTGTCATCGTTGCTCAACTCTTTGGTGGTTCCCACATCTACAAGTTTGATGAAGACCAGAGCAAATTCACAAAGTTCCAGGACATTGAGGTTTCCAAGATTTCCAAGCCGAATGACATCGAGGCCTTTCAGATCGGCAACGACTGGTTCTTCATCATCGCTGACAGCTCAAAGGCTGGACTTTCTACTCTCTACAAATGGAACGACAAGGGCTTCTACTCCTACCAGTCACTTCACGAATGGTTTCGTGATACCGATGCAGAGTTTGTGAATTTGGACGGTAAGGCCCATCTTATCCTAGCGAGCCGTTCCCAAGTACCGGTCATCTACCAGTGGAGCAGGAGCACTCAGAAGTTTGCCTTGCATGGAGAGATCCCAAACATGGAAGATGTAGTCGCTGTCAAGGCCTTCTGGATCAAGGAGGATCTTTATCTGGCCATGACCCGATACATCGGCGACTCCAAAATCTTGCATTGGACTGCTAAGGAGTTCTCCGAGGTTCAGGCTCTTCCTTCGAGAGGCTCCATGATCCTGCAGCCATTTTCCTTCAAAGAAAGGTACTACCTGGCTCTGGGAAGCGACTACACCTTCTCGCAGGTCTATCTGTGGGATGCTGAGGAGAAGGTTTTTGAGCGTTTCAAGGAAGTCTACATCCAGGCTCCTCGTTCCTTCACTGTGGTCTCCACTGACCGGAGGGACTTCATATTTGCCTCCAGTTTTAAGGGCAGCACACAGATCCTTGAGCATATCATCATTGATCTGAGTCTTTGAGTGCTGTTGTGGACACAGTCGCAGTTAAGGCACGTCAGCAACCCTTCCTTTAGCAGTTGGACGTTTTTCTGGGAAGGCAATTAGTAGGTTTTAAGACGAGGGAGGTCTGGGAAGCATAATCAGGTTCACAGTAATAAGTATTACATCATGCATCTGTGTAGTTTTACATAGATTCTGGGAGGGTTTCGACATTTTTTGTTGTACTGCTGTATATTAGAATTGTTATATATAACATTTCCTCAGCCCTGCTGAATCAGGACATTTCTGCCGAACGTACGGTGTGGAAAAGAGTTGCACTTGTCACCTGTAACTACCTAAATCACTCTACATAATGATATATACTGTAACTCTGAGAGCCTTTCAAAACTCTGTATGCAACAGCTGATACCGTGCATGATGTGGCTGCAGCAACATTGAGAATAAAAAATACAATCTTCAGAGCAGGCATGCAGATCAAATAGTGATACAGGTGACAAATGCAGTCCTATTATCTTTAGAGACATTTTTACCTCATTGTTCAATATTTATTTAAATCATGTCTCTCTTTTGGTCAGTGGACTAAGTTGTAATGTCAAGTAATTAGTCAATTAAAATGAAACGCCTCTATCATATTTATAAGGACCAGTTCAGAGTTTAAATAATCAAAACCTACATTACAGTTGTGTGGTTTTAGGCAGAAAGATGTGTGTTTATGTGGTTGGTTGTAATGAATTCACAAATGAAGTCTTTTGTGAAAGAAATAGATTATCTACTGTATGCTTCAATACAGGGAAATTGTCTAAAGCAAAAACCTTTAAAATTATTATACGTCTGTTAATAAAGAAAGTGACTTAATCTTACTCATTACAACTTCAAGAATGTGGTAAACTGATTTTGGAGATATATTGTGCAATGAATGTAAAAAGCTTTTTATTTTAAGTACTAGTGACAAATATTGAATGTCTGACTTATTTTGATAACAAGTGCGTTAAAATAAGAACCTCATTTCCATACTGTTTTGCAAGCTGGGATACAGAGAGAAGAACAACACAACCCCAAATAATGACTGCAGCCTGCAAAAGCATGATATTCAGCTATTAAAAGTCAATTCCTTAATCTTTTTAAAAATATCAAAGAACAACTCTTTCTTGATCATATAATGTCCTTATTCATACCAGTTTTAGCTTAATCTGATATGCAAAAATAGAATTTTTATTCTCATTTGTTGAGTGTTAGACATGTTTTTGAATATTAATGTAAATAAATGCTTATGAACACTGATTATCATTTGATTATTAATTCATAACACACCTGGTTTCTGACAAAATGTACAGTTTTGAAAGAATTAAAGCTGGTTAGCCACCTTGGAAAGTGGGTGATTTTGATATTATCAAAGTTACAGTGAATAACATTACAGGGTAAAGATGAATCGATTGGATTGGCCACATTCATTCATTTAGAGTCAGTACAGAATTAGCCTAGTACATTTTAAGCATAGTTGCAGCGCTGAGCAATCATATCTTTTATATATATGTCACCTTGTTTTAGGATGCTATTTAAACCAGGCATACTGTAGCATAGGGTAGAGTGGGGGAAAACGACCCCTACTGTTTTTTTTTGTTTGTTTGTTTTCACAAAATAACCACAAGATAAAATCAAGATAATTTTTTTTATTGTAACTATGGACTACATTGACAAGAGTGATGTAGAAGTTTTCACCATGAAGCTTAACACTGGTGATGTACATAATTTTTTTCATAGTCAGGTTATAATACCCCCAGGGAGAAATGGGCAATTAGCCTACTGTTCCTCTGTTCTGAACATCAAATCCTTTGTTTTTCCATCAAATGCATTCTAACTAGTTGGTTGAATAAAAATATTTGGATTTTATATTTAGAAATTACCTCAAGTTAGCATCAGGTAGCTAGCAGTTAGCATCAGCTAACTTTTTTTTTCAAATAGGCTATTATTATTTTGTAATTCATAATTATTTATTATAATCTTTTTAATTTTAAGCTAAAACTGCCGGTACTCTGATTTTAGTGTAAATGTTTAAAGCAAATTGCTTTGTCAGACTGGGGGGCATTTTACCCACCTGTTGGGGCATTTTGCCCCATAGTTGGAACGCCCCCTTGGTACAAATTTAATTTTTGTCAAAAATCTAATAACATGAAAACTCTGGACATTTTTCATACTGTGTTCATAATTTATGTCATTGTCACTAAAACTATGATACCTTTTCTGAACACATTTAATTTTTGTTTAATAGAAAAAAATAGGGGGGCGTTTTCTCCCACTCTACCATAGTGTAGCAGAGTTTATTAGCTACAGCACGTTGCCAAACACCTTTAAGTGGTTTCTTACACAACCTTTTTTTTTTCCAGAAGTAGGCGTGGGGTACATGAGGTGTAGAGTGAGTGTGTAAGAACGAGGAAGTTATAACACTTACCGTTTTATCAGATACCAAGCAGGCTAGTATCAAGGTCAATATCAGTGATGTAGATACCAATACGATAGGCCTGCCTCTAATGAATGGAACGTTTTTGCGATTTCTGGGAATAATAGGTAATTATAACCATGTAACATGCTATTTGACAGTCGTAATTTTTACAGAGTGTCTATTTACACTAAGTGCAAATAGCCCGCCTTGTTGGCAAAGGCTATTTACACTAACTCCGCCCACCAACTGTGTGATTGGGGTTGTCAACACTTAAAAAAGTTGCTCCTTTAATGTCGTTTTCAGTGGCTTAACATGTGCTTTTTGACGCGATCGACCCGAATTCGAACCCCGCTTTTGCGAACTTTTTTTCTCCCTTTTCAGATCTCATATCGCATCGGAAAGGCATTTATTTTCAATAAAAATGAAGGAAATAATCAAAAAGTTGAAAATAAAGTATGGGGTGGTGTTAGGGTAGGTGTAGGGAGAGCTTTATATTGTCCCAATAAGGTGGCATCCATTTAATAATTTGAATTAAATCTATAATTTACACTCAATACGTTATTATTGCGTACTGTTTTATAATGCATACTACAATACTGAGGTGCAGACAATTGCCACTATTTGCAATAAGTAGTATAAATAGCAGAAAATCTTGCTATTTTAACATAGTGTAAATATAATCTATAGCTATTTGCACTTAGTTTAAATAGCATCTCTCGCTAAGAAAATATGCTATTTGCACTTAGTGTAAATAGAATCTAATTGCTATTTATACTTAGTGTAAAATTTACACTTAGTGTAAATAGCCGCTGCCTATTTTTTACATTTAATCAGACATCTGCTGAGCATTTATCAATAGCATCCAGAACATTACCAGTCTTTTAGCAACTTTTAATTTAAACGTATCACAAAGTCGCACAAACCAGCTATATTACACAGTTACATTAACATTCGTTGCTATTTAATGTAGAACGACTGTGGATAATAGGCTACTACTTTCTTTCAGTCTTCTTCATGAATGAGTGCGCTGATATCCACTGAATGTGCTTGTAGCAGGCGTGACGTAGCCTAGGAGAAACTTTTTCTTTTTCTCTTCTAACATTGTGATACGCATTTTCATTTTTTTAAAATCAGACTTTTTACTTTTTACTAGTTTAAATACTTTAGATTTATACTTTCAGTGAGGACCTGAAAAGTCACAGAAAGTATTCTTCAAGCTTGGTCCACCCATCTCTGAGTTGCATTTCCCTGAAAACAAAGGGTGCTTCTCAAACGGAAGGCTGCATCCTACGAAGGCTGCATATCTAGGCTGCCACGTCATACGTCGCTGAAGGCCATCTCAGTCGGAAGGATCCTTGGAAGGCAGCCTTCGTTTCGCGTCCTTCATTCAGCTGAATTTGAAGGATGCATGGGATGTATCCTCCGCGACCTTCAGTCACCCACAATCCTTTGTACCCATTTCATTTCATGAAAATAAACAGACTAAAAACGAGTCATTAATGAGCTTGTCTGAATTTATTATGAAATGTAAGACAAAAATAATGTTTTCGGACATGAAAGCATAGATGTTATTTTTTGT
>JAFVLL020009840.1:0-22488 GCA_021397915.2 Tor tambroides | reverse complement strand
TTTCTCAGTGTTGGTGCAGAAATCTCACATTTTCACATAGGGATCTGAGAAGCCGTTGACATCCATGGCTGCCAGATGGGCACAGCGTAGCACTCCGACGTACAACCCCCCTCGCCGGCCCTCTGCTTCTCCCTCTGCAGGAGGTGGCAGGAACTGCAGCGAGAGCAACAGGCGGCCCCTCTCTTCCAAACTGGTCAACTGTTCATTCTCCCACTGCAAGAGAGAACAAATGAAAATGTAACTAGATTAGGCATTTCCTGAAGGAAACACCAGTGGTTGCATGGAATATTGTTGAGGTTTTAGGTAGGCTTAAATGATGTGCATATGAAATGCTGAATCACGCCTTGTTTACAGTTGGTTACACAAGAATCAACAGAGTCACTGTGGTGGAAAGGCAGCTAAATATGGATACACACATAGATGGAAGACAAGCCCAATCAGAATTTCATATGCAAATAGTTCAGTATGCAAATATTTTGATGACACCATCGCTCTTGGTTACATTTTAACATTCTATCAATGCAAGTCAATGGAAGATTTTCAAACTTTATTCTGGAGCTGTGTCTCATTATGCTCATTACGAATCAGAATATCAAGAACACAAATTTGGGCACTAGCAAGGGTGTTGATCAATTAAACATTAAGGCATCTGATGATTCAGTTTCATGCGACATGTCTACAGGGTTTCAAATGTAAAGACATTTAAGGACAGAACATCTCTGTACATTACAGCAGGACCAATATCCTTCTGGTATGATTTGTTTTGTGACAAATCCATTTAGTAGGATTTTTTGTGCCTTGATTTACTTGCTACTTGCTACTAGACTAGAGAGACACAACCTTAAATTTCCTAAAATATAGTTATAATAAGTGTTTTATAGAAGGAAATACCAGCTGTTGCAAGGCAGCAAAAGAATAATGTTGAGGTTTTAGGTAGGCTGAGGTTTAAGGCTTAAATGATGTGCATATGAAATGCTGAATCACGCCTTGTTTACAATCAGTTACACGAGAATCAACACAGTCACTGTGTGGTGGAAAGGCATGGAATCAGAATTTCCTATGCAAATAGTTGTAAGAAAGTAGACTAATCACATTTCCGTAATGCAAATATTCTTTAATGCAAAAAAAAAACTTTGTTGGTAACATTTTAACATTTCATCAATGGAGGATTTTTAAACTTTAATATTGAGCCGTGTCGCACTTTGTTCACTTGTGACTTGTGAATCACAATATCATGTACAAATGTGGACACTAAAAGGGCGTTGATCTACTAAACATTGGGGCAGTTCTACATAGATTTAAATGTTAGATATTTATGGATAACAACTGTGTACATTACGACAGGACTGATTTGGTATGATTTTCATGTGAATAATTCATTTTGTAGGAATTTTGTGAATTTTGGTGCTTTGGAAGGATTTTGACTGCCATATGGGATGATTGGGACAGCCGTAGATGCCATGGGGTATAGTGTACTTACTACTGGTCTATAGGGAGCTGATTGAGTCACACCCTTAATTTCTTATAGTATATAAAGTGAAAACAAAACTAAAATTATAGATTGGTTCATGCTAAATTAAATGTAGTACTTAAGGTTAGAGGTTTAGAACCAATCCTGACCAGGAATATCACGACAGTGCTGTCTTACAAGCATTGTAATAAATCATCTATATTAAAAGTGACTGTGTAGGAGACTCCACACACGGCAGACAACTGAACCAATGACAAGGACTCCCTCTGGGTAAATTCTGATAATGTTCATGTAGAATAATTATAAACAGCTGGTTATGCATGTCATGATGTTAGTGTAATGTGACATCTATACACTAGGCTCATTTTTAAATTATGGCAATCTGTTGTTTTTTAATTCATACCCTGTGCAAAATTTCCATAAATAAAAAAACTAACATTGATTCTAATGCAAGAAAAGGTTCACTGCAAAAAAAAGGCTTATCTTATAATATTTTTGTCTTGTTTCTTGTCAAAGAATTTAAGTAAATTCTTAAATCAAGATGCATTTACTAGATAAGCAAAATGACGTAAGATTTTTAGTCTTGCTTCCATGGGAAACCAATAAACCACTAAGATAAGCCTTTTTTTGCAGTGTTTAATCAGTCTCAAAATGGAAAATCCCTAATCAAACTATTGTAGTCTTCTGCAAATGCTCTATGATGACTTGTATGATTCAGACACATGTTCTACCACACACAGACAGTCATTTATCATCCTCTCTTCCTGCTCTCTTTAGGCTTAGCTCAGCTTCAGTGGCTTCCAAAGGGGGAAGCGGGAAGATCTAAGCACAGCCTCTTCAGGATTTTTGAGATATGGAGACTTAATGAGATGTAATTGTCTGATTTGGTGCAACGCGTACACTCACACACCACACATTATTAAGGCTTGAGAGACACTTATTTGAATGCACATTAATAATGCATGCAGAGAATGCTCAAGTGTGACTCTGAATATTCAGTGCTTACAACGCAGGAGCAACAACATTTACATGAAATATTTGATAATCTATCTGTACGGATTACAAACGTTCATTTGTATTAGTTATCTCGGTAAGGAGATATAAAAGAGTGTAATGGGGAAGGTCATAGTTTAGACTGATGCAGAGACAGAGAGGAAGCACAATAAAAAGCATAGCCACGTGTGTCATTTCTGTCATAAAGTATAGTTTCATGCCTGCAAGCCTAAATATATTAGAAAAAAATATTAAACTCACAATTTTTAAAGATGTAAATCATATTAGTTCCTTTTTTATCTTCACATAATATCACAAAGTGAACACACAGTTAAATTTTAAATGAATTCACTGATTTGAACAGATGCTACTATTTTTGCCAGGTCCCTGTGCGGTCTGCACTAATGAAAGAAAAACTGGCAGTTTAAGAATTTTTTTAAAGTGTTTCTTCATTTTTCTCTCTCTAATTTAAATCATTTAATTAGACATGCTGGATTTTCTTGTATTCTCAGTTTAACTTACTTTTCTGTTAGTCTTATCTCTTACACCTTACAGATAAACGGCATATCCTTAAAGACATCATTTTTTGGGGAAAACAACAGCATAAACTTAAGTAAACACTACCAATGATTTGATGGTTTCTGTATTGTTTTGTGGTAATAGTTGGTTTGTCTCTGTAAAGAGTCCACTGAAGGCGAGCGTAGTGATGAACCCATGTGCAGTTTATTTACAAACGTGAAATCCAAAATCCAAACATAATCCAAATGAAGACTTGACTTGAACAGACTTGACATGAAACAGACATGGCATGGCATGAACAGACTAGACGTGGCATGAAACAAACTAAACTCACCGACAGCAGTTTACAACATCAATACACGACAAGAAACAAAGGCAAGGACATGGCTACTTATTAGGGGTGGGCGTATCGATCCTAATATCGATAGTATCGATACCAACGTTGGTATTGGTATCGGATCGATACTAGCCTGATAAGATCGATACTTTAATTAATTTTTTTAATTAAAAAAAATATTTTTTTCTCCTATACTACATTGCTTAATACATACAACAAAGTGTAGACATGTCTGTGGGTGTATATGCCGCTCTTTTCAAGTCTCGTATGCAAACATTCCCGCTACGCTGTTTTGTTGTCATGCCATCACGTGACTCGGCGGCTCCGAGCGCGAGCGGATACAGTGAGAGATGGAACGGAACTCCGAGCTACAAAAGAAATGAAAAGGGGAGGAAGGAAATCCTTCACATAGTGCATATTGTATATACCTGTATACCGAATTTGTCCTTTTTTTACAGTATCACTGTAAGGTGTATACTGTCTGAGTTTAGCTTTTTAAAATTCTTTATGCATTAACATTACTTAAATTTTCATTATAACGGTTTCTATGGGAGTAAAATGCTTAACATGTTGTTTAGCATGTTTGCATATATATTCTGGGCTCAGCTGCTTGCAACATATTATATTTTATTATAAAGCTGTATACCGAATTTAGTCTTTATTTATTTGGTCTTTATCACTTTCTTCCTCCATTAATTGCACCATATTAAATGTTTTTATATTGCAATTAGAGAAAATGAAATTGCTGCATTCATGTTCTGGGGTTCATCTGCTTACCTGCACATACATAGTAGGTCTATATTTATAAACTATATAATTTGGCCTTTTCATAGCACAGTTTTTTATTGCAATAATAACAAACATTAATAGTGGCATAAACAAACAGAAAATACAGTAATGTACATAACATAACAATCCTTTCAATAATAAACGAGTTATGGTTTAATAATTCTTTTTCATATCACTGTTTTCATTCAATAAGCCACTTACGTCAAACTTTCTTTATAATGGTTTTCTATGGAGGGAAATGCATAATGTGAAAACTTTGAGCGTTGCTTCATATTCTGGGCACATCTGCTTTTGTTCGCAACATTAATAAGGTGTATACCGAGTTTTGTCTTTTAATATTACGTTCTTAATTTATTAAGCCACGTTAATTATTTTTATAACTCTTTTCTATGTGAGGAAAATACTTAACATGAAACTGTATTGCTTTCATGTTCTGGGCTCCTCTGCCTGCAAAGTCCTTTTAGAAAGGTAAATAATATCCAAGTATCTTTAAGGTGAATATAATATTAGTCATATCAACATTAGTATTGTTAATTTTTTAATTGTTGTTGGTCATTTAAATGTATGGGTTTTTTTTAAATGACAAGTATCGGAATCGGTATCGGTATCGGCGATACTGGTCCTGATTTACTCGGTATCGGATCGATACCAAAATTTGCAGTATCGCACATCCCTACTACTTATAGAAAACAATCAAATTTCATGATAATAAGACATGACTAAGACAACCAATCAGAACATGACACAATGAACAAGGGAACCAATAGCAGGAATACATGAGGGCAAGGGAAGCATGACACAAACAGGAACTATAACTAAACTTCAAAATAAAAGACATGAAAACATGAACATGAAACAAACCCCAAAACAGACCTTACAGTCTCACTAAAAACTTTCCATGTTGTCTGTTAAAATGTCAGTAACCTGCATGTTATCATCAAAATAGTGAAATCACTACTAATCATTACTCTCAATCCCTCACTAATACGAACCCCTTATTTATTTCTAAATCTCCATCCTGTCCATACTTGCTGTTGTGCAAGTAATCAATGTATATACATGTTAAGTGAGCAATATTTTTTTTAAATATAGGTATATACGTTTTTATAAAAGTTACAGAGCTCAAAAAGTACCACATAAAGTAAGGTAATATATATACAGTGCCTTGCAGAAGTATTCAAACCCCTTCATTTTTTTCACGTTTTGTTATGTTGCAGCTTTATGTTAAACTGCATTAAATTACTTTTTTCCACATCAGTCTACACTCCATACACCATAATGACAAAGCAAAAACAGAACTGTCACAATTTTGTAAATGTATAAAAAAATAAAAAAATCTGAAATAAGTATGTTGCATAAGTATTCAAACCCTTAACTCAGTACTTAGCCGAAGCACCTTTATAGGCTCAAATCTTTTTTGTTTGATGCAACAAGCTTTGCTCATCAGCATCTGGCAATTATCTGCCATTCTTCTCCATTATGGATAATGAAGGCTACATGCTTCTGTGAACCTTCAATGCAGCAGAATTTTTTCTGAACTCTTCTCCAGATGTGTGGCTTGATGCAAACCTGTTTCTGAGCTCTACAGGCAGTTCTTTTGACCTCAGGGTTTTTGCTCTGATATGCATTTTCAGCTGTTAGACCTTTTATTAAGACTTGTGTGCCTTTCCAAATCATACCCATTCAATTGAATTTGACACAGGTTAACCTCACTCAAAGTGTAGTAACATCTACAAGCAATATGAATGCTCCTGAGCTAAATTTCAGCTGTCCCAGATAAGGGTTTGAATACTTATGCTATGGAATGATTTATATTTTTTATGTATAATAAATTTGCAAAGATGTTAAAAACCTGTTATTTGCTTTGTCATTATGGTGTGTGGAGTCTAGATTGTTGTGGAAAAAAAAGTAATTTAAAGCGGTTTAACGTAAAGGCTGCAACAGTCGTGGGGCAGTCGTGGCCTAATGGATAGAGAGTCGGACTTGTAACCTGAAGGTCGTGGGTTCGAGTCTCAGGTCCGGCAGGGATTATAGGTGGGGGATTATAGGATTATAGTGAATATCCAGCGTTCTCTCCACCCTTGAGCAACGCACTGAACCCCCAAACTGCTCCCTGGGTGCTGCGGCATTGGCTGCCCACTGCTCCGGGTGTGTGTTTACAGTGTGTTTGTGTGTGTGTTCACTTCTCACTGCTGTGTGTGTGCACTTGGATGGGTTAAATGCAGAGCATTTAATTTAGTATGGGTCACCACACTTGGCCACATGTCACGTTTACATAACAAAACGTAAAAAAAATGAAGGGGTTTGAATACTTCTGCAAGGCACTGTATATATATATATATAATCTAACAGGATTTCACATTCAACATTTTCAGTGACATAACATTGGAAATGATTTCTCAGGCCGTTATGAGGAAAGTTTAATATCTTTACATATGAAAGAGAGCAGTAAACTGTATATATGTCTTTCATACTCTTTTCCTGCCTTCCGTTGTTTTAAGCCATCTCTCTCTCTGTCTTTTTGTCTCTCTCCCAGCCGCACCCTCAGTAACCAGCAAAAGGACAGGATCAATAGGGCAATCATCACTGTGTCTCTCTCACTGTTTGTTTTTCTAAAAAGAGCCTTGTTATTTCTAGTTCTTTACCTTGCACTTTGAAATTCCCCTTACAGCCCCATCGGCCTCACTGTTTGTGTGTGTGTGTGGGTGTTTGCGCGGGGTTGCGGGTGTGTTTGCCCATTAGTGAGAAGCATGCCAAGCCAAACCTGTTTGCTGGCAAGTGTGATGTTTCATTAATGTAATTGTGTGGGGACAGATACAGATAGTGTGTGTGTGTGTGTGTGTGTGTGTGTGTGTGAGCGAGACAGAGCAAGCTGGAGTGAAAGTTGCATTGCCAGACCTTCATTAATTTAACAGTGAGGAGACACACAGATAGTGGGCAGACAGAGGGGCGACCCCTGCGTTATAAACCGACAACTCATAATGCAAACAGCGAGGAGAGCAGCCCAGCTGTCTAATGCTCAAGAGACAGACAAAATAGCCGCACATAAAATTCCCTGCCGCATGAGGTCAACTACACTAGGAACCACCACTTATGGTCTGTTGCAATTGTTGCGGTTTCCCACTCATGTATTTGTACGTACGTTTGCAGAAGGGCACATAAATACGTGATGTTAAGATGAAAATGCATACTTCAGGGGAGAAAAATGGATTTCGTTTCCAGTATTTGCATAAATATGAAATGTCACGTATGATAAAGATGTTTCAGTATAATCAAGGGCATAGGTTTGATTTGTACAATGTTGGAGACATAAAAGCAGCCACCACCCATTTTTGCTTCTGACTTTTGGCCACAATTTCATGTCATGTAATGAGTTTATTTATGGTAGCCAACACACTCATAATCTCAGCATGTTACATAATTACACCGTTCTGATTATGTAAACCTACAACATAACAATCTAGCTTTATAAACTTCATGATAGAATATCTAAACATACAATCGCAAAATATGTTTTGCAGGTTCTGACATTAAGGTTTTTAATATTAACTTAAGTTAATCAATTCTGTTATAAGGTAAGAGTAACTAATGACAACAAAGAGGCAGTTTAACAGAGACTGATTAATAGCACTCAGTAACAGGGAGATTTTTACGCCGTAATTTTTATTCTTTCAGAATAATCATTGGTAAAATTCATTTATAATTTATAAGTGAATGGGACCAATGATTATTTTGAAAGAAAACACTCTTAACTGTAGAAATGCACATCTAAACTGCATGCTCTTATTTCAGTGTTGTCTTCAGCAACAGTTTGCTTTGGACATTCAGTTTAACAACTTTGAGTTATAGTTAAAGATGGAAAATTTTATTATTCAACTGAATTGTGCATGTATGTTTTAAACGCTTATGTTTTCAAGTAATGTCAATGGTATGAGCCATTTCAGATGGGTCCCAAAATTACAACAGTGCTTACATACAAATATATTTTAATTGTTTGATCAAAATTATTGCTGGGGACGATTCAGTAGTCACTGGCTGTCGGTAGGGGCATGTCTCTAGTGTCCCTACTGAATTCTACACCCTTGAGTATAATCAAATAACTCAAATAAAATGCAAACATCATATAATAAGAATGTAGTTTTTTGCTCGAAAATTTTTGTGGAACAAATTAGCCACAAGGAAGCAGGTGGTGGCATAGCAGTGGCTTTCCTCTCAGAGCACAAGTTTCTGCGACTAATTAAAATACCAATGGCATTTCTGAATGGGATAAATTAATTTAGCGCGGTTTAAAAGTTGTAGCTTGAATCGCTCTGGCTTTTGGCTGCTGTGCTCCATGAGGTTTCAAACTAATGACCCCCATCATGCGGACTCACTAATGATGATGAGGGGGTGTATCCAGCAGGTAAACAGGTGCGCAATGAGGCTGGGAACACGCACACACATATCAGCGCAAGCACAGCTTTCATATTCAGATTTGCGTGATTAGCAGGCAGATGGCGTGGCACCAGTCACCAGCCTCCACCAGAATCTGTATGTATGCCAGTCATAACACCAAATCAAAAGCTTTAAATAAACATAGTGACTGTTGCGCCATAAACTCCGTCTGTGTCTTTGTGATCCTTCCTTCGCCTCTGGGGCATGTTCTCCGTATTCTTCCTTCACCTTTTTACTTGTACTTACATTTCCAACTCTTTGTTGTATTCAAATTAAAAGACTGTTGTCACAGTTCTATTCATGACTTTCCAAACCTGCATGCGTTTTTTTCTGTAGAACACAAGATGAAACTATTTACCAGAATGTCCAATATAGTCTTTTCAATAATATTGTATTGAATGTGCTTGTGCCTGTAGTGTACTTTTAAGTCTTAAAAGTAAAAAAAAAAAAAAAAAAAAAAAAACTGTACATGGGGGTATTATAAAATTAATGGAATAAAAGGCCACTTAGATACTTAAAGGGAGTACACTTTTGAAACGTTTGCTTTGTAATAGTGTCAAATTACAAGTTTTACATTAAAGTACATTTTAAATGTTTTAATAATCTGTCATTATTTAAAGAAATACCCTTACTCTGATATGGTAAGTAACATACTAAATCACATGTAAAGTACTTGATTATAATTTTAACTGTTGTGTGTTAATTCAATATTACATTTGAAGTAAATATATTTTAAGTGTTCCAAATTGCAACTTCATTGTGTGGAATCACAAATAAACACACAAGTTGTAATAGAAGTTACATTAAAGTATATTTTAGATACCATACATTGTCAGTACATTCAACATTTGATTGCAGTTAACATGCAATTAAGTGCCTGAAAACATTACATTCAGTTCACACTTCAGTATAATCTGTTAAGTTTATTAATTCTGTAATACTCTTTTTACAGTTATGCTAAAGTGTACTTCTTTTCACAAGATTTTCAGAAATAATGGCTTACGTTTCAGTCTGTTCAACTCAACTCAAAGTGATTGAATGGCGTCAGATGATTTCACCTGCATTAAAATCTTGCCTTACATCCCCTTTTGTTCTCTACAGAAGAAAGAAAGTCCAGTTTGGAAAGTCATGAGGGTGAGTAAATAATTTTATTTGCTGTAAAATGATTCCATTTTTGGGTGAACTGTCCCTTTAACATAATTTCATTTCAAACCACCCCCTGAACCATCACTGTCTCTGTGATCCCTCTAAGCAGTTCAGCAGTTTTCCCCTGTCAGTTCTAGTTCTCTTCCTCCAGAGACCTGTGAGTGTGTTGTCTGTCACTCATCCAGTACCCTCTGTCCATTCATAACCCTGTAACCCCTGTTCCTTTTTTCTTCATCTTCCCTGTCTATGCTGTCTGTGGCTTTCTCCTGTCTTTTTCCCCCCACATAATCTCTCCACTTCCTTTGAAAATGTTATTATTCTGGTCTCCAGAAATCACTGTTGCTTTCAGGTGGGCGGCAAAATGTTCTGCTGCCTCTGTCCTTTCAAATTTACCATTTATCGGTTTATTAATGAAAGAAATGAGAAACAGATTGAGAGATGAATACGAAATACGTGTTTTAAGCAATAATCAAACGAATGAATGCGCAATCACATTCGGTAAGTGGTAATCCTAATGTGACTATTGTCCATTTATGTGCTTTTCAGTTCTGTTATGTCACCTCATTAATATTCATGAGCCAAGCTGATAAGCTCTAGAATGTGCCCCCCCCCCCCAGTTTCCAGATTGCTTCTAGGTCTCTGGTTAAATCAAATGAAATGGATCTGAATTCTCTCTCTCTCTGGCTCACATTTCAGCAGCGTCTGTCATGAAATTGTCAACACTGGGCATTGGCAAAGTAAGTGCTGTACAACACCAAGTTAAACAGAACAAATTGTATCTCATCTCTCTGGAGGCCACAATGTCGTTCGGCTAATCTTATCCGTCATTTATGGATGCCACATTCGTTCTTGTTGACAGACAGAGCGGGGATTTGCTTTAAACACGGAAATGCACAAATAGTACATCCACACACCTGCCCTTTCCTTAGCTGACCCCATCCTCTGCTCGTAATCCTCCTTGTGTCCTTTTTACTTTCTGGTATTTCTCATCATGGGGCGCCTAGCATGTTGAGAACAATTTTGGATGGTAATGAAAATGCTAATCGATTTCTTCCGTCCCACTTATTATAATGTGCTCAATGTTCTTATTGAAATGCAAATGAGGTTAGATCCCAATGTGAAAACATTTTAGTAAGAGAGCATTAATCAGCAGGTAATTATCAGTTTGTAATATTTCAAACGTCATTGCTAACTTGCATCCGGAAATGTCAGTGCTTTAATTGTCTTTTTTGCTGGGAAAGAGAGAGAGAGAGAAAAAACAGGTGGTTTTGGTGTAGAGTACCTCTCGTAGGTAGCAGGAAATCCCTCGCAGTGCTGCTCCCATGGCTGTAGGAGAGGGAAGCTTTCAGATACAGAGAGAAAGGAGACAGAGATGAAGTGAGCTGTATGTATTTGTCACTGGCTACATTCATACAGTCAGCGTTTTGCACTAGCTGGTAACAGATGTGACTCTCAAATTGTTTTGTTCATACAAGAGCAGATAAGAGCTGACTGAATGTCTGTAAGAACCATGCTGCTCTGAATTGAGGAAGCAAAGTCCTCACTGTTTTTTATAATGTAAATTCATCTTCCAGTTACACTTACTATTGACACATTTTTCAGGTTTAATAAATAAACATTACTTCCATTAAAAAATTAATTAATGTTCTGTTCATTAAAATGACGTAAAACCCTCACTAAAAACCCTTACAGGTTGTGCTTTCAAGTCATTTCTGGTTTGATTTTGACATACCACAAGTGGGTAAACAACTTATTGTTTACTTATTTTTTAATTCAGACTATTTTGCGGATGCGAAAGGCATGCAAAAATGAGAGGGGGGATTTATCATGTGAACAGCACGATAGGCCAATCACAGCACAACAGAGTCATTTTAAATTTTCAGTGTTACTTTAAAAAAATTGTTGATTTATTTTAATGTCATATTTCATAACATGCATTGTTTTATTATTGTACTATGGGTTATTTTCTCATCCGATTTTTTTCTCCTCAGAGGATATGCCCCTAATATGAGTGAATAACCAAAACCAAGCTCCTTTTCTAATCTCACAATAGCTGTGACTTCCTAAAACTGATTAAAGTAAACAATAAAGATGGCGGTGTTCATAACTCGGGAAGGTCTTATCACAATTGACATGTTACTTAATAAACATGTCGAGTCGAGGTGCAAGTTCATTCATCAATTCTAAATTAACCAACAGCAACTTGGAATGCATTTTATTTTTAGCTAAGTGTACAGCGCAGCATTTAGGTTGTGCCCAAACTACAAAATTTATAAATGCAGCTTTGATGAAAGACAGATCTCAATGTATAAGGTAATTGTGCAATACATGCAACTTATGCTATCATATTTTGTCCATGCAACTTAGCTAGTTTTATTTGAAACTAAAAAAAATCTTAATGTCATACATTTAAACAAATCTACCATCCCTTGCATCTTTTAAATTACATATCATATTATCAAAGCTAAAAATGATCAGATGAAACATTTTCGTTTTCTTTATGTTTTTAGCAGGGTTGAGCGAAATTCAGAAGTGAAGAATTGGTTGCCTTTGAATTCATTTAATTTGAATTTAAATCCAAAGAAAATCAATACACCGTAATGCATTGTAAAAAAACTAAGCTTTCATCAACTTTTCATCAGCAGGTAACTTATTAAATTCTATCTATCCATCTATCTATCTATCTACAGCATTAACTGGTGAAGATTAGCTAGAACACGCTTATATTAATTACATTCAGATCAGTCGTTGATCACGATGTTGCATTAATGTCAGGCACTGTTCTCACAGACTCAAACAGAGTATGTGTGTATGTGTGTCTTACAGGTGGTGGATGTTCTAAACAGGTGTAGAAACGTTTCCTCTGGTCTGGTTTCACACGTCGCAGGGCCACACGAGACTCTCCAATAAACTCATTGTGCGTCAGTTTATCCTCATCGCACACCGATAACCTGAGAAAAACAACAACAACATAAAAAAGAAAGAGAGAGTTATTCAGTTATACTGGAAAAAAAGATAAACATGAAAGTTGTAAATGTAGTGTGGGCAAAAGTGATAAAAAGGCAATAAAAATACCTTCCGTAGTGCAGCAAGAGCTGGAAATGGCTCAGACAGAAATGTATATTTATGAATGGGATTAGGATGATATTTCTGGCTCTGACAGTTTGGTCAGAAGTAAGCGCCTGCTCTTTTTTTCAAAGGTTTGCTTGCGTGTTTTGTGGAACCGACACCCTCCTCTGCTCCTGTACTCTCCCTTGGAGATAAACGGCTAAATGACTTTTCTCTGACTACTGTCACCCTGCCATTGAAAAAAAAGGGCAAGTTTGAAAACACCAGCAGTCCTAGTCCCAGTTTGCCAGGGGATACTGTTCATTTATATCATGAGCACACAGGTAATTTTCTGTGGATAATCGCAGGATAAACCTGAGTGCTACAGCAGTCACTCCACCTCTGGCGAGGATCCTTGGAGATGATGGGGCTGAAGAGTGCCTTCCAGCACTGCAAAAATATTCAGCCTAAGTATATGCCTACTTTCCAAGAACAGCACAACAGTAAACTTGATCATTCCTGAAGGTTCATAAGCGACAGGAAGGTCTGCTAAGCAGGAGCACTCTCTGTCACACACCTACTGTCAAAGCAAGGTATGCAGGCTACTGTCAAATCACTGCTCTCCGAGAAGGAGAATTTTAAAGAAATATCCAGAATAGATTCACAGCCCACTTGGAGTCACCCATAAAGAGATATTCAAGAATGCACAGATGTCTTCACTAACCTCAGAGTCTTCCTGTGCATGTCCTCCTCTGTGATGCCAATGTAAGTGAGAGTCTCATTCCAAACAGGATTTAGAGAATTACGTACAGTTTTGGTTTTCAGCTTATTAGCCTGTGGGTATAAAACATTTTGCATAAACGAATAGATGAAGAGTGAAGATTATATCTTAATATCTTAATCCTCTAATATGCGCACACACACACACACACACACACACACACACACATTTACTTAGCTATTTAAATGGGGAGAGTCCATAGACATAATGGTTTTTATACTGTACAAACCGAATGTTCTATCATCCTACACCTAAACCTAGCTCTTACAGAAACCTTTCTGCATTTTTATAATTTTAAAAATACTTTGTTTACTTTATTTTTATACCAGTTTTATAAATTAGGATGTCCCCAAAGGGAGTTTTTGGAGATTTTGTCAGGATTAGCTCTCTCTCACACTCACACACACACACACACACACACACACACACACACTAATAGAGTAGGATTTAGGATTTTCATAATCATATTTTTTATTCAGTAAGGACACATTAATTGATCAAAAGTAAAGAAATGAATAATCAAATAAATGCTGTTCTTTCAAATAATGCTGTTCTATTCATCAAATCCTGAAAAAAATATATCACGGTTCAACAAAAGTATTAAGGTGTTTATCAACATTCATAATGAAAAATGTTTCTTTAGCACCAAATCAGAATATAAGGATGACTTCTGAAGGATCATGTGACACCGAAGCCATTACAGGAATAAAAAAATTACATTTTAATATGTTAAAAAGAACACAATTATTTTAAATTGTAATATTTACTGTTTTTACAGTATTTTAAATAAAATAAATGCAGCCTTGTTGAGCATAAGAGTCTTATTTCAAACACAGTTAAAAATCTTACCAGCCCCAACTTTTGAATGGTACTTTAGAGGTACTTAGCATGTAATCACTTTGTCATGTTTCTTCATTGTAATTATATTTTCATAAATAAAAAAACCCAATATGGCCAAAAAGATGTGAAAAATCCCTTTTAATTCATGTTTTTGGCTAGACTCCTCAATGCCACTGAAGGCAATTTTTGGGACAGTTTGGGGAGTGTGCTTTTCTGTTCCAGCATGATAATACTGTGCACAATGCAAGATCTATAATGAAATGGAGTAGAAAAACGTGACAGGCACAAAGCCCAGACCCGGCTCCCAATGAACAGTACTGGGATGAATTGGAACGCAGACTATCAGTCAGGCCCCATCACCCAACATCAATGCCTCTCTGATACTCTTGTGTCTGAATGAGAGCAAATCCCAGCATCACATCCCAAGATCATTTCCCTATTAATTCCTGTAGTTTTGAGAGTAAATTTTCAACAAGTTCATATGGGTTTGGTATTCAGGTGCCCGAACACTCAGAATTAGGTCATGTTTTTTTGTTTTTCTACCCACTATAGTAAACCTATCCACTATAGTGAACTTCATGCATTGAAGGTTTAATTGCTCCAAACAGGATCTAAACTTGCCCACCTTACATGCTCCTGGTAGAAGATGAAGTTTGACATAAGGGTCTGCTAGGCCATTAAAATCCATAGGTTTCAGACCCTATGCCAAAAACAAACAACTTATTAGACAAGATCTGCTGAGTAAAAAATATAAAGAAACAACAGTTGAAGTAGAACAAACTACTAAAGGGTAAATCACCTGCAGGTTTTGGAGTTTGAGTCACGAATAGGTGTGAGTGTGTAGTGAACTGCAGAGGTGTGAGACAGACGTTACCTTGGCTCTGATGATGGTACAGTGGAGTGAACTGGTTGCTCTCTCATACCTCAGTTCAAATTCTAACGTCCCCAGTGCAGCTACACAATAATAGGAATGAAAGTATAAATGTTAATTACATCTATACCATGAAACCTGACAGAAAACAGATTAAACAATCCATTATAGAGTACAGTTATGAGACATGCACATCTGACAGATGGTAAGATGGAGATCAATATATGCTTAATGTTGCAAATTGCAATATTAAGCATATATTGCCAATGCAAAGCACAAGCTTAATATTGCACAATTATTAACATAATAATTCACATTTAATTTTGCTAGGCAGTCTAAGGAAAAAAACAGTTTAAATAAGGTAATATGACAAACAAATTTTAATTTGTGGACTGACATTACCGTATGGATAACATATTAAAACAATAAAATACCTAATTATATTACATTCTACACCTATGACTTCCAAAATGTTTATGCAACTTGCTCCATCGTTGTTTTGTCCTCGAAGCCATTTTAAGTTGTAGCTATGCACTAAAAAAGGAAAATAGCCTCCTTTTGAGGAAAATGATTTCTTTAAAGGCATTTTTGACAGGAGATAAATGTTTGAAATTTCCTTACATAACTTCGATTTATTTAAAAACAGATAACAGGTTAAGTAAAATTACCATTTAAAATATAGTTTTATAGTTATAGTAAATATAGTTATATAGCATATTTATGATTTCACGATTTGTTTTTGTCTAATTTTCTAACTAACAAGCAGATGTAAACGTACAGTATTGTTTTGCTAACGTCTTTCCACGGTTGTTTTCCACGGCAATTACTTGAAAAATTATACATTAAAGTAAGTTTCATCGTATCTTTCAGCATACCTTTGGATGTTCAGTCAGTTTTATCATGCTATGAAGAAGAAGAGAGAGATTATTGATCGCATCTCTCGCGTTTTGGGCTGCCGTTTGAAATGAGGCAGCTATCTGTTGCGTAAATTAAAGAGCGTCAAAACGCATTTATTGTTTGAATGTCGTATAGTTATTATTGTGTAAATGGCATATTTTACCTTTTTATTTACAATTATTTGTTATATGAATTATTAAAAAAAAGACGCTGCCACTTTTACTCAGTCATCGCTAAAATGCATGATCTCTCAAAACTCCCATTATGCACTCACATGTGACTCACTAGCTAAGAGGGCACAGTACAGCTTATGTAACCTGATTATACTTTGATGATACACCTTACAGTTGTGACTAAAGAGTTTCCTTGGATTGTGATCCTAGTTTTGCTCACAATGTCATAACTTACTACTGTCATCACTGTCTGAACTGCAGATGTCCACCGATGTCTCAATGCTGCTTGCTGCTGACAGAGTCCCACCCCCTCCTCTGGCCCCCGCCTGCAGAGGGGACAAGAGACCTCCGCTCGTTCCTCCAGAGGCCCCAACTCCCGGGCTGAGAGCCAGTGGAGAAGCAGGGTTAGGAGAGATAGGCTCAGCGGTCGGGGAGAGTCGAGGGAAATAGGCAGAGATCTGTCTAATTGGTCGTATGGGGCCGGGACAGACGTCTATGGCCATGTGTTCCTGGATGGAGATGGTGAGCTTTTTTCCTTTACGCACCGTCATAGAGCTAAAGCAGAGAAACAGAGTGTTACTTTGAGGCTTATTAGTCAGCAGATAATCCAAAACGACTTCAAGTACGCAGACAACTCCACCAGAGCCACCTGTGGTACAGGGATAGTTCACGCAAATTTGATATGCCATCTTTGTTATTGTTCTTTGCACATACAGGTCATTTCATTTACTTACCTTCGTGTCGTTCCAAACCTGTATGACTGAAATTCTTCTAGAACGCTGTGTTTTTCCATACAAAGAAAGTCAGTGGAGTCCAAAACAACATTGGATCCTAGTGACTTTCAGTGAATGGGCAAAAATAAAACAGATGATTGTGTGTTCTGCAGAAGAAAGTCAGTCATACAGGTTCAGAATGATATGACGGTGAGTAAATGAAATGACCTGTATGTGCAAAGAACAATAAGAAAGATGGCACTTAGAACACTGTCATATGGAAGTGAACATGGGGGCCACTGAAGTCAACATTTACACCTTCAATAATTATAAGGGGATGTGGAAGCCAGTGAAGTTGTGCACAGACAATAAGGAGGACGTTTTCCTGCTATAGTTTTCCCTCAAGTTTTGCTTGTATGTAGCGGTCACTGTAATACTTATGAGGTCTAACACCTCGCTGTATCTTCATTGACTACCCTCGCAGCTTTCGTCCATATTAACCAGGTGACCAAAGAACTACCGGTATGCAAAATCTTTGGAGTGACTCCAGTAAGCACAGAGTTTGTTGTTTTTGAGACTGTTTACCAGCTAGTTGAACTGGTAAAATTGACATCAATTGCTATTATTCGCTATTGAAGGCAACTTACACTGCTTGACTTAATCATGAAAAAAGAGTGAAAAAATGCTGCTTTCAGCATATTGTTACGTGTTTGTGACCAATTGTGAAGGAAACATCAGGTCAAGTGCTGCACAGATTATCTTTTCTGTTTGAATTTTAAATCTAGATTTACATATACACATTGCCCCATGAAAACCTCTACATGAACAGTGTGAGGGACAAATTTACATTTTATCAAAAGTGCATATTCTGTGCCTATGGTCTGAACATAGCTTAAGGGCCAGATTTACTAAAAGCTTGCACCAGCACAAACGGTCTTTTTGGCATTAAAATAGTACTGTCAGGATTTACTAAAGATGCGCAGTGAAGAATTAGCGCTGAAAAGGCGTGGACAGTTATTTTTGCGCCTGACCTTACTGAATATGCATTTGTAGGAGTTTCCCTTTCAGAAGCAAATTTTAAGGGAGGAGAGTATTAAAATGAATCACGCAACATGATTTACTAATGTATTTGCGCTCCTCTTGGTAGATTGCGCTGGTCATTATGGAAATGATCTGGCTGCGTCTGTGTTCTTTAATGTGCACATTGTTAGTAAATCACACACAGAATTTTCCCCTTCCATCGGCGCTTTTATGAAATTGCGCTCTAATGCTAATTTGCGCTGTTTAGTAAATCTGGCCGTAAGTGCTTTTCTCAAGGTCACATGGTGATCAGCTTATGGATATACCTGTGAACTTAGTGTTAAATCAAACCATCAAACTTCCCACACTTAATACGTAAGTCAAGTGTTCAAAAGCAAGTTTCATGGTCATAGTCCATAGACCATAGTCATAGTTCATGTAGATCACCCCAGCACAGCAGAAACTCACTATGCAAAAATCTTTAGGGCACTTGCATTCACAGAAATTTAATTAGTCCTATAGATTTTCCATTGTATGTTAAGGCCATTGAGATTTTTGAACTAAAAAATCTTTTATTGAGAGATCAAGGAAATGTAACTTAAAGGCACTGCAGACATTTTACTGGATCTAGAGACCTATGTTAGAAACAGAACTAAAGGTCACTTTGTTGAGCCCTACTTGAAAAGCTTTATATGTTCAACAGACACAAATAAACATGAGAATTACAACTTAGTTGCAGAGTGGAACTGCAAACTACACCACAAGAGCAATAGGCTAGAGGCTGTGAGTATGAGTAGGTACAAAGCGGTGAGGAAAGAGTGCGACTGGAGGTTCAGAGTTGGAGGAGAGTGGGCGTTTGGATGCTGCAGCTTCAGAAGTTTGTGCTGAGCTCTAGCTTTAAGAACTCGCCATCTAAGCCCTGCTCTGACTTATTTAGAAGTCGTGAGCAAAAATCTATGCTTGAAGCCAGAAGCAGTGTTTGGCCGACTTCCTCTTCCCTGCAGGCTTCCTCAGTCTTATTCAATGTAAATTGGAACCACTGTTAAGCCTTTGTGTTTTCCTTTCTAAATTAAAGACCTTGTTCCAGAGACTTGTCCTCTAAACAGCCTTGTTTGTTGTTGTTTGTTTTGACAGACTGTCAGCTATGCATTTGATCTGTAATATCTCCAGAGACTGAGATGAATTGACCTGGCTTGTCAAAACTGTTTCTGAGATGCCAGACCTGCGTGCGACAGCACACTTTCAGTTCCTACCTCCTCTTCTCGCCCCTCAATGTGAGCCGAGCTGCAAAACAGTGTGGTGGTTAAGGTTTGTCGATTTTGCTAAGTGCTGGCTTAAAGCACCACCGAGAACCGCAAATGGAGCAACTTCACAGAGTAGACCACAAAATTTTAGTTTTAAGAGTTACTGAGCTAGAACGAGGAGAGGATGGGAAATGGGTTTAGAGAAAAGAAAAAAGAAAATGAGTGTGTAATTTTATAAGATACAGAGAGAATGCACTTTTGACTTATTCATGGTTTTAGCCAAAACGTCTTGTTTCTGAGGGCACATTTCATATGCAAATACAGCTCCCCTGAGAATGTTTCAGGGCATTTGCAGCTAATCCCAGCAGAAATAATGAAGAATTTCAATCAGGGAGGATAATTTTGGACTGTGATGGTACAGTCAGCACCATTATTAAGCTAGGACAACCTGGAACTTCATCCCGGTCCCTGTGATAGGTCCCCAATTCAAAGGGATTTCGATTGTTTTGATCCCCACGGATCCCCTTGAGAGGAAAGCAGATATATATTATCATGTCTAGTACCTTTATTTATAAAAATATGTATTAATATTTTAATAATAATATTACCATTAATATTTTAGTTTTTTAAAAATGTATTTATTACACACTGCTGTTCAAAAGTAATGCATTAAGTGTAAGATATTTTTAAAAAAGAAATTGCTACTTTTATTCAGCAAGGGTGCAATAAATTGTTCAAAAGTCACAGTGAAGACATGATGTTTTAAAAGATTTCTATTTCAAAAAATGTTGAACTTGTCAGTCCATCAGGGCGTCCACTGTTTTGACAGGCATAATGGCTGTCGCCACGGTGGTGGCAGGTAAGTTGTCATAATGGCATTGGTGCAGCTCGGCTAATGAGATCATGACACATGGACACTAACAAGATTAGCGATTAGCACAGTACCTCACGCCAAGCAGCGCTTTTTTCAGTCTTCAAATCAAATCTCTTCCCACCACCTGCTGTACATAATAATATGTGTCCATGATGGTTTATGAAGTCGCTTTGTTTCATTATTTATTTAAACATTTTCAATGATTTGCAGTTCACTGGCGAGGACTGAAATCTAAGGATAGTTTTTCAGCCCTCAGACTGAGGGAAATGTCAATTTGCATCTAAAATCATTATATGACGAAATAAGATTTCAGAAGAAATTATACGTGCGCACTAGAACAAATCTGAATAATAATGTAATTCTTATCATATAAATGTGATTGTATCTTATATTTTTTCATCTTCAGAGGTAACTGTGTGGTCTCATTTCAATTCAAAAGTGATTTTATGTCTTTCAGAAACTACCAAGCCAGCGGCAAATTAGAATGTAATCTAATTTACATAGGCTTTATGCGTGCTTCTCTTGATGGGCAAATATAGACCTCATTCCTAGCACAATCTTTTGAGAAATCTAGAAATCAGTGGTGTAACAAACCAAATAGCTAGTTAAGTCAGTCTAGAATTAAGTTATCATGTTTGCACTGTTGTTTTTATGTCATCACTAAAAAACTAATACAAACTTGCAGTAAGTTGCATGCGCAACACTGTGTTGTGGCAGCATGGAGATTCTCTTGCCTACTGCTTGCATTATGAACTGTACGCATTGCGCACTAGCCCGCTAACTCAGTGAGTGCAGTCACAAAATGAATGAATGTCAGCGCTTGAGATTGGATCACAGCAAGACATGAAGAGGCTGTTGAGTAGACACCTCAGAGTGGGGGGTGGGATGTGGGAGTGAGAGGAAGTAATGAAGAGAGATATTCCAGTACTGTAAATTACTGACATGTTTGGCAGTGTGTTGTCACAGTACATTATGACACTGTTGGCACTTGAAATCAAACTCACATCATGCAACACAATGGCTTGATGAGATTTGGACTGCTGTCACCATGCTCGCTAGCTGATTAAATTATTAATAACTAGCTGCCGCAATACTTTAATTGTGTATCTGACACATGTATCTGCTTATACAGACCTGTTTTGCTCTCATTTACTATCTCTGTCTTTTGTCTCATTCGGTCTTTAAAATTCTTGTTCGGTTCTCTGCTGCTTCTGCCTGGAGGCTAAATCTACACATGCTGGTCTCCCACCCACCCTCTCTCTCTCTCTCTCTCTCTCTCTCTGTCTATCCATCCATCCATCCATCCATCCATCCATCTTTATACGAAATAGTCCTTTTCTTAATGGGTATTTTTGAGACACTTTGGATTAGGGAACACATATGTGACCCTGGACCACAAAACCAGTCTTAAGTAGCACGGGTATATTTGTAGCAATAGCCAAAAATACATTGAATGGGTCAGAATTATCGATTTTTCTTTTATGCCAAAAATCATTAGGATATTAAGTAAAGATCATGTTCCATAAAGATATTTAGTAAATTTCCTACCGTAAATATATCAAAACTTAATTTTTGAGTAGTAATATGCATTGCTAAGAACTTCATTTGGACAACTTTAAAGGTGATTTTCTCAGTATTTAGATTTTTTTGCATCGTCAGATTCCAGATTTTCAAATAGTTGTATCTTGACCAAATATTGTCCATAAAATTGATGTTTATGACTGGTTTTGTGGTCCAGGGTCACATATTAACTATTAACCAACTGCTATTCATAACTGTTTATTAATAGAAAGTAAGGTGTTGTTTGCAGTATATGTTGAGGTATGGGGTGGGGTGAAGGGATCTAGAATATGGTCATGCAGAGTAAGGCATTAATATGTGCTTTATAACTAATAAACCACCAATATGATAATAAAATACATGCTAATCACTAACTAGTTAATGAGTAGTGTTCCTTAATCTAGTATTACCATACGCACACACGCATAAATTAATATGTGTGTGTGTGTGTGTGTGTGTGTGTGTGTGTGTCTGCGCACATATAATACTTTATATATATATATATATATATATATATATATATATATATACATACAGTGCCTTGCAGAAGTATCCAAACCACTTCATTTTTTTCACGTTTTGTTATGTTGCAGCTTTATGTTAAACTGCATTAAATTTATTCAGACATGGTCAACATTTCTCTCATTATCACAGTTTATTTGCTATAGTTTAGAAAATGGTTGTAAAATATGACAAGAACTCAAGAGTTAAACTGTGTCAGGACAAATTCATCTTGATAATGTCAGATAACTTTGATAGAAAGGTATGTAACAAAACA
>JAFVLL020009839.1:0-14459 GCA_021397915.2 Tor tambroides | reverse complement strand
GAGCACATGGCACCAACCACAACAACAAGCCATGTGCTCAACAAACAAAGACATCTGGTGGCCATTCAGGGCACACCAGCAGGACGTGACAAATGCATTATTATTTTTTTTGCAATTATTGAAATGAGTCTTTTTATTTCCACTGAGAAATCTAGATAGTCTGTCATTATTACAGTCAGATACTGTTAAAAGCAGCATAAACATGGTTGCAGTGTCTCTTAACTGACCCCTCGTCAGCTGTCAGAATATCACTGTATTAAATAGCTCATATTCAGAAGCTCGTTTGCGGTTTTGGGTTAAAACCGAGCCGATTTCAGGATTAGTGTCTCTTCAATCTGGCTACCACAGCTGGTTTCCTCTCAACACTGTATCTGACCCCCCGTATCATTGGCAGAGTGTGTTTGTGTGCGAGTGTACGGTAGCAAAAACCAACCAGATCCGGGGTCCAAATCCCTCTTAACCAAAATTAATCATTTTTTCCACCTGCTCAAAGCAGTACCTTGTGGGTCACCAACAACTAAGGGATTAGAAAAGCCTCCTGTCCCCCTCCGTATGACCTTTAACGTCGATATAACGTTCCTCAGCACGAAGATCCCAGCGATCTGTCCGAGACTTGTGAGATTACGGCAGACTTGTGTCCCGGCCAGACGCTCGCTTGTTGATGCGATTTCTGTAATCGGAAATAGGCAGATTGGTGTGTTTTGATGTTGTGCCTGTGTTTTGAGTGCACTTATGTGTGTGAGGCCGCTCTTTTAAAGCAGATTTGGCCTAGTAAGTGCAAGATGTGTCAGCATTAGTGGCATACTCGGTTCTTTCAAGTTAATGCACAACAACTGAGTCATTTCCTCTTTTACGCTGACCCTCTGTAACACTCTGCATATCCCTATGAAGTCAGAGTCGCAGAGCCCCATTGGTTGGTTTGGTTATGCTGGAGAGCTCGCGAGGACCGCCGGGTTCTTGCTCTCAAGCAGTGCATTAGCTAAGCACTTAGCCGCAGACAGACCAGAGCGCAAGCCGTCTTCAGGTCAAGGCTGTACTTATCACAGTGTGCTACACTTCAAAACTCTCATCAAGTGCAATACAGTCGTGCTAAAACTAAAAACTGTGTTTGTACTTGATAATTCAAGGGTACAAGAAGAAAATACAAAGCATTGGGGATGCACTGCAAATGTCAGTGAAATTGTGTACAAATTTCTAGTTATTACTAGCTATTACTAGCTATTACTAGTTATTAAAAAAAAAAGTCAATAAAAAAAGAAACTCAGGGAATAACAAAATACAATGATAATAATAATAATAATAATAATAATAATAATAATAATAATAATAATAGCTGGACCCTTAAAAGCTTTGCAATTATATATGTTATATACATTTTTTTTTTAAAAAATGAAACAACATCCATTTACTTCTATAGTGTGACATACACCGCTGTTCTAAAGTTGGGAGTCAGAGATTTTTTATTTTTTTAATTTTTTAAATTTTTTTATTTATTTATTTTTTTTCTGCATGGATGCATTAAAATGGTCAAAAGCAAATATATCTGTGACATTTACAATGTTGCAAATATTTCAATTTCAAACAAATTATGTTCTTATTTAAAAAAAGCATGATCCTTAAAGAATCCTGAAAAAAAATCATGGTTTCCACAAAATCATTAAGCAACTCAACTGTTTTTAACATTGATAATGATAATAAATGCAAATCAGCATATTAGAATGATTTCTGAAGGATTCTGTGACCCTGAAGTAATGATGATAAAATTCAGCTTTACAATCACAGGAATAAATACGTTTTAAAATATATTCAAATATAAAACAGTTCTTTTAAATTGTAATAATATTTCAAAATATTGCTGTTTTTACTATATTTTGATCAAATAAATGCAGCCTGGGTTTTTCAAAAACACAAAAATCTTCTCAACTCTCAAACTTTTGAATGATTGTATTTGTGTATTTGTGAGTTAAACTGGATGTTTAAAGAGACAAAATGAACTTGAACATGAGAAGCGGTTTCTATATGGCAATTATGTCTCTGACATATGAGATTGATTGGAGATGTCAGCTGAACAAGCAAAATCAGTTCATAGGCAAAGCAGATTATTGCGTTTTGATGAAGGATTATAAGCACTTACATAACGTTTTTCTTAAAAAAATGAATAGTTCACAATAAAACCAGGAATGTACTGTATATCAGGAAAGTAAATGTGGTCAATTTGTATATTAAACCGCTCAATGACTCGTGGACATTTCAGATCAATTGTTTTAAGGTGTGATGGTCTGAAAGGAATTTATGCTTTTGTTGTAAATTGAGTTTAGGTGTGTGATGCTAATTCATTCCCTGGATTTTTTATGTATGTTTTATGCATTACATTAAATCAAACAAAGCAAAACACGTGCGCACATGCACACGCACAAAAACCCTAAAAGATTAAATAAAAAAATATATCAGCATGTAATGAACTAACCTACATTCAAGTCAATGTAAATCTCCACCACGGAAGTGGGCTAAACTCTCCCTTGAGGGAAAGGGAGATAATGTTTTAACAAAAACCTGCCCGTTTTTTCTTGCAAATCACATAATCTAAAAGAGGTCACTGAATCAGATGTAATCGGACGGTAATGCTTAAGTTGCCTAATTCTTTCTGCAAGTACCAAGTATGTGCCATTTTTAGGATCACAAGAGTGAAGCCATACATAAGATCTAAATTCCAAAAAAGCATAGGTGTGTTTCAGACGGGCAGTGGGCAACACAATGATGCTACCTAGTAAGATACCTTCTTTTGACCGAAAGCAGACAGCGTCACATGTATCGGCAGATCCCAGAATGCAATACTGCTCAAATTCTTGAGGTTGGTAAGATTTTGTAATGTTTTTGAAAGAAGTCACCAAGCCTTATATATATATATATGATTATATGATCAAAAATCCAGTAAAACAGTAATATTATGAAATATTATTAAAAATTAAAGGGGTCATGCATAGATAAGATCCCTGAAGTTGCAAAGACTAAAGTCTCAAAACCAAAGATAAAGATATTCTTTATAAAAGTTAAGACTCTGCCACACCCTCTTAAAACGGCTCATTCAAACACGTCTACGTCACGGTGTGGGGAGATTTTCATAACACCGCCCAAACGTATACGCAAAGAAAGAAGGCGGAACTATTATTCTCACTGTAGTATTGTTGCTACCGCCGGCGCCATGTCCTGGAGACACTGTTTCTTTGTGAAAGCGAAAGTACTTTGTTTGGGCTTCCAAAAGAGGACACAACTAGAAATCAGTGGTTAAGTTGTATCAAAGTCCCTTTAAGGCAAGTCATGTCACTCGGCAGCCATCTCTGAAACGCCTCTCGGGCATGCAAGTGCAGCTCCTATCTCTTTGAATGGGGAAACATCAAATTCTCCAAAACTGGTCGCCAAGCTTACGATTAAATTTCATATTTGAAATCACCAATGAAATCTGACAACAACTGTATCATAAATGTTGTTTATTTTGCCCAAATCGCATTTAAAAAAGCTTATTTCTCAGGCTAGACCCACCAGTGCGCATGCGCAGTCCTAGGTGCACGTCTCAAAACGCTGACTGTTTCTATAGCAACCAGGATTTCTAACGGCAGCTGCAGTGATGCGCTGACTTTACCGATTTGCGATTGGCTCTTTGGCTCAGAAGGCGGGGCTTCATTCGATAGCGCTGCCATATTAAGCGTTGCATTTTTCCCCATTCAAAACTATACGAGTGACATGTCTTGGGTATTCTATAGTCTTTGGTTGTATTTACAACACTGTTCCAGAACAGTTCAACCCAAATATTAGAGTGTGTGCACTGTGCAGCACATTTTACAGAGGACTATTTCCTGAACCTGGAAGAGTAGCCTACAATGCTGGCTTGCACAAAGGCTGTTTCTATAAAGTGGTGCAATTCCAAATTTGCAAGGACAGTCTGGTGCTTCTGACTCACAGCCTGTAAGTATGTTTCTGCTATTGACTATTCAAAGTGAGTTTTGAGCTGTGTAGAGTAGTGCTTGTTGTTTGTCGTTTCTCTGATGCAACGCGACGCTTAAAAAGACAGTATAAGTCATTATAATCAGTAATTATGTCCCCACTGGATGCAACAAATGCCTCGTTTATAATGGGTTTTATTGTTTTAGTCTCATTGCGCCAGGACACGGCATCACAATACGGTGAGGGGCGTAACATTTCCGTCTTACGCTTGAGGTATTCGGCCAATCACAACACACTGGATAGCTGGCCAATCAGAGCACGCCTCGCTTCTCAGAACGATGAGCTTTGTAAAAATCAACACGTTTCAGAAAGGCAGGGCATAGAGGAACAACATTAATGTACAGTATGTGGAAAATAATGTGTTTTTTTGAAACCTTAAACCTCATAAACACATTGCAATACACCAAATACGCAAAATAATATTCTTTTTAGCAACGTCATATGACACCTTTAAAACAGCTGTTTATCAGCAGCCGTATTACTTTAGTCTTCAGTGTCACATGATCCTTCAGAAATCATTCTAATATGCTGATTTGCTACTCAAGAAACATTTTGATTATTGGCAATGTTGAGAACAGGGTGTTTTTTGTAGAAACCAGGATTGTTTGATGAATAGACATGTCAAAAGAGCATCATTTATTTGAAATAGAAGTCGTTTGTAATGCTAGAAAGTAGCTGCCTATGTGTTGAGACAGAGTTGCAGTGAAACTTTCCTCAAGTTTTCTTAAATCCAAAAGAAAAAACAACATTATGCCACCTTGGCACAGTTGTGTCCAGAAGTAATGCATTGTAGAAGTCATGCCAGTTGGATCTGGCACTAATCACACTGCTGTTGTACGGTATTAGCACAGCGCTCGGCCGTTAACAGCCTCAAGCTGACAGCGGGTCTGTAGGATACAGATCATGAAGGCTGCGGGGTTAGGTTGTAATTCCTAGGCTCAGAGCGCTCGAATGGGATCCGATCTTGAGCTTGGGCCTTCGGAGGTGCGTATGGGTCAGTGGGGTCCTTTTTCATTAAATACAGCTCTGTTTAAAGTGAGCTGCTGGGAGAGTTAAATTCTCTCTGATGAATTTGGTTATTAGTGTCTATAAAACCTTTTTCCCCTAATCTTTTATCTCCGTAACCTGTAGCTACTGTTTGTATTCCATAATTAAACTTCCTGTCTCCCTCTCACTGTGCTTTAAAAAGGGAATAGATGGTGTGTGTGCTGATATGTTTTGCACTATGTATTTGTGCAAAGGGAACTCTTCCATATGAATGTGTACACGAAGATGGATTCATGTAAAAAATGACTTATTTACTAAAAATAGTCCACAAACATATCCAGATATAAGCTGCTTGCTGTACGTTAGCAGTAAAGAAAAGACTGACTGCCAACCAGGGCTGTCATCAAAAAATAAATAAAAAAACACATAAATAAAATTATTATTGTTATTGTTGTTAAAACTATTAGTGTATCAGTTTATATTTAATATATAATTTATACACATTTAATTCAACAGTTTACAATTTAATATTATGTGTGTGTCTCTATCTCTGTGTGTACATATAAGTATTAAAAATGTCTAAAAATATTATATAATATTAATAAAACTATTGTTAGATCAATATATATATATATATATATATATATATATATATATATACAGTACAGGTCAAAAGTTTGGAAACATTACTATTTGTAATGTTTTTGAAAGAAGTCTCTTCTGCTCATCAAGCCTGCATTTATTTGATCAAAAATACAGAAGAAAAACAGTAATCTTGCAAAATGTTATTACAATATAAAATAATGCTTTCTATTTTAATATACTTGAAAGTATAAGTTATTTCTGTGATGCAAAGCTGAATTTCCATCAGCCATTACTCCAGTCTAAAATGTCAGATGATCCTTCAGAAATCATTCTAATATGCTGATTTATTATTAGAATTATCATTGTTGGCAACAGTTGTGCTGCCAAATATTTTTTTTTTGGAAACAGCGATACTTTTTTCAGGATTCTTTGATGAATAAAAAGTTAAAAAAGAACAGCATTTATTCAAAATATAAATCTTTTCTAACAATATAAATCTTTGCTATCACTTCTTATCAATTTAATATGTCCTTGCTGAATAAAAGTTTTAATTTCTTTCAAAAAAAGAAAGAATAAAAATTTACTGACCCCAAACTTTTATACTGTATATTGTTAGAAAAGTGTATATTGTATATTGTTAGAAAAGATTTCTATTATAAATAAATGCTCTTCTTTTTAACTTTTTAATCATCAAAGAATCTTGAAAAAAAGTATCACAGGTTCCAAAAAAATATTAAGCAGCACAACAGATTCCAGCACTGATATAAATCAGCATATTAGAATGATTTCTGAAGGATCATGTGACACTTTAGACTGGAGTAATGGCTGATGGAAATTCAGCTTTGAATCACAGAAATAAATTATATTTTAAAGTATATTAAAACAGAAACCATTATGTTATATTGTAATAACATTTTGCAAGATTACTGTTTTTCTTCTGTATTTTTGATCAAATAAATGCAGGCTTGATGAGCAGAAGAGACTTCTTTCAAAAACATTACAAATAGTAATGTTTCCAAACTTTTGACCTGTACTGTATATATATATACACATATATATATATATATATATACACATATATATATATATATATATATATATATATATATATATATATACATGTACACATTTGTAACAGTTTATTTTTGTTTTACATTTTATTGTACAATTTAATATTGTGTGTGTTTTAATAATATTATAAAATATAATTAATATTTTATATATATATATATATATATATATATATATATATTTATATAATGTTAAAAAATATTTTAATATTATTATTACACACACATTATTAAATTGTACAATACAATGTAAAAAAAGAAAGAAAGAAATAAACTGTTCAATACACTGTGTATGAATTATATATAGTATATAAAATTGTTATATATATATATTCTTTATATATAGCACACACACACACACACACACACACACTATATATATATTTTTACTATTAGGTCTATTATATTATTTTATATTGTACATTTTATTTAACAGTTTATTTATTATTAATAATAATAATTTGTTATTATTATTATTATTATTATTGAGGAGATTGTTTTACAAAACAATATTACCTGTGAATTGGGACTGTTTTATCTTAGAAATACATAATGAAGGAATTTTTTGTCTTTGCAGTGAGTAAGGTTGGCAACTGAATTCAGTGTTTTGATGCTCAGAAGCCTTAGAAAGGTTACCCAGTAGGTCACTATTAATTTTCAATGAGCACATTTGTATTACATGAGTGTGTTTTTGTTTTATACTGTACACCACAATCTCGCACATACATTCTTACTTACAGAGCCCTTTTACACTTATACTTTTATTGCTGGGGAGATATTGCTTTCCTTGACCATTTTTCCTTTACTGTATCTCTCCCGGCAGGGTTTGGTTGTGTGTTCATGTGTATTTGTGTTCGTGTGTGTGCACAAATGTGCATGATCTTCACTTTCTGTGAACTAACTTTGCTGCATCTGTGTCTCCTGGTACTTTATTTTTTTCTTCTCCTTCCTCTGGTTAGCCTCGCCCCATCCATCTCTCATTCACTTTCTACCCCCACCTGCCTGCCATCCCTCTGTTTTCTGAATTTGTGTGTGCTTTCTGCCTGTTTTTTTCTTTTTCCTGTAGCTCACTACACAATTCTTTCTTTGGATTTGGGGGTAAATATGCAGGCACTATAGTAGTTTGTGACCATGCTTACATGTTTCCTTGATTAGTAAGGCTTTTTTTTTTTTTGCTGTTGTGCAATGCATGTGCTTGCATTTGCATATATGTGTGTGTGTGGGGTCACATTAACCTGTGCCTGGGGGCCACTCAACATAATGACTGAGCAACAGGCCCCAGCTGTTCACATCTGTCTCTCCAGCTCTCTATGAAGCACCTACCCCATGCCTCCTTCCACTTCTGAAGCGCGCCTCGCTGTGTGTGTCTGTTGTATGTGTGCATGTAGTTTTGTGTCTATGTTGAAGGCCGTGGCCTTGATAGAGGCACATAGAGGTATAAGAGCACTCTACCCAGTTCAGCTGAAATCTGTGATCTGTCTCCTTTCGTGACTGAGCTCCACTTCTTGCTGTTTACACATTCAGATTCAATGTACTTCTCAATCGCCCAGATACAGTGAAAACACTTTTATGTGAGACCTTGTAGCATTTAATGTATGTCTTTTATGAAAGACAGTGTTTTTATTATTAATTCAGAGAGTATATCTTGAGAATAAATGAGGTTTTTTATGTTGTTGTGAGGATTCTGAAAATTTGAACACTGAACAAATTGATGTAGAATAATGATGACCTTCTCTTGTAAAGGAGACTTGGCTTTATTGATCTAAAAAGAAAAAAAAAGCATAAGAGCAAAAGATATTTACTTTCATATCATATTTACTTTACTGTTTTTTTTCTTTCTTTTGAGAGAAGGTCTAGCATTATTTACTCTTTTTTTATTATTATTCTTTATTAGGAAATTCATACATGCGTTTTAAAGTATGGCCTTATAGTTCTTAGGTTGAGATATATAACCACTATGATGGATAATAATACTTACACACATTTTTAAAAATACATTGTCTCATAAAACAATGTCTCAGAAAACCTGCAAAGGCTAAATTCTCCAGAGTAAGATGAGATGAACCACAGCCATAGACCCTTGTCCTGTGTTTTAATAAGAATAGACATTTCTAAAGAAGAAAAATGAAATCTTTACCCATTGTCTAATCACGCAAAATTCAAACTGCTTTTTCTTGGTGGTGACACCAGAAAGTCAATCCACGTCTTGAGTTTTCTTTTTTTCCATTATGTGGCATATAATAATATTTTAAAAAATGGGTTTGAGCACACAATCAAATATTCAGTTGTGGAAAATGAATTCTGTGTAAAATCTGTTGCTGTGCGCAGCGAGAGAGCCAAGACGGCCCCTAAGGAGTGTTCAGTATATAAAATAAAGTGAATAGTCTGTGCCGTATTTATTATGCATGAGCATAAATGTTACAAAACTGGTGGCTGTGGAGACTGCTGCGTTCACTTCGGTGTCGACAAGGGTACCAAGGTCCCTCAACATACAAACAAAGCAAAAAAGAACAAGAAACCAACTAGAAAGGAAAACCGCTGTGTGTTGTTCTAGATGTAGTCCATTAGAAAGGCCGTGTCCTTTGTGTCGCACCCTTCTGTAGCTCCGTTAAAGCTCATTAAATGCTCGCTAATGGCCGAATATGATGAGCTGAAGGGGCAGAGGCCGAGCGTGAGATGGAGTGCCACGTTACAAGGGTTCCTCTGCATTTTTGCAGTCAGCAGTTTGCGCGTCACCTCATCTCATTTCTATTCACTCATCCTCCCTCGTTTCACTCCTCCATCGCTGTCAGGTTGTTAAGAAAGCGTCAGGACGAGGGGAGCGTGTGTAGGGGAGCCCCACTGGCATTTCCTCACCAGAGCTGGCGAACGTCTTCAGAGAAGAACCTCCAGATGAGGAGAGACAAAGGCGAGCGGTGAGGCTCAACAGGTAAGCTGCATTCTCTTACATGCAAGTGTTTTATCACGCTCAAAGACACCTTGGCTTTTTGTTTCTGCTCGGCTTTATATACTTTTCCTCTTTTTCTCCCATCTCTTCTTTGGCTTTAAGAAGACAAGTAAGAGTGAGGAGATAGAGGCTTGAAAGAAGGCCGTTGTCTCGCTCTCTCTCTCTCTCTCTCCCTTGTCAGTTTTAAGTTGACTTCTGTGTCAAGGGGAAGGATGAGGGAGAGACGGAGAAGTATTTTTATGTGGAAGCTGAGATACTACGTTGAAACGGTACGATAAAGAGTCAAAACAAAGAGCATTTTAACAGCGCTGCCGCCTCGGGAAGCTAAAAGTGGGTGAAATCCATTAGTGGCCTTAAAATTCCTTGCTTTTACCAGCATAATACTGCAATCTGTTGATGACTTCCTGTATTAGTGTTTTTGTGTTTGATACATAGTGTTCACCAGGATTCCAAGATGTGATTTTCATTCAACAGATGTCAATATTAAACAGATGATCATTGCATTAAATAAAATATAAACCCAGATGACATTTTAGATGTTTCACAAAAACATGTTTTTTTTTTTTATTATTTATTTTACAATATTAAAAAAAAAAAAAAAAAAAAAAGTATAATAAAAAATCACTTCATTTGGTGACATTTTAAAACATTACTTTTGTATAAAAATAAAAATGTATCTTAATTTATCTAAAGTTCAAAATTAAGATAAAAATGTCTTTGCATCAGTTATTTGCAAATATGTGACCCTGGACCACAAAACCAGTCTTATGTGTCAGTTTTTCAAAATTGAGATTTATACATCCGCTGAAAGCTGAATAAATAAGCTTTCCATTGATATATGGTTTGTTAGGATCGAACAATGTTTGGCCAAGATACAACTATTTGAAAATCTGGAATCTGAGGGTGCAAAAAAATCAATATTGAGAAAATCACCTTTAAAGTTGTCCAAATGAAGTTCTTAGCAATGCATATTACTTATCAAAAATGAAGTTTTGATATATTTACAGTAAGAAATTTACTAAGTATCTTCATGGAACATGATCTTTACTTAATATCCTAATGATTTTTGGCATAAAAGAAAAATCGATAATTTTGACCCATGCAATGTATTTTTGGCTATTGCTACAAATATACCCCAGCGACTTCAGACTGGTTTTGTGGTCCAGGGTCAGAAATAGTTAGTTTTGATGTTACCGTTCAAAATTTGAGGTCAGTATGATTTCTTTTTTAATGGAAATTAACAATTTTATTCAGCAAGGATGCATTAAATTGATAAAAAAATGACAGTAAAGACATTTATAATGTTACAAAAGATTTCAAGATTTCGAGTAAACATTGTTATGAACTTTGTATTCATCAAAGAATCCTCAAAAAAGTATCATGGCAACTGTTTTCAACACTGTTAATAATAAGAAATATTTCTTGAGCAGCAAATCGGCATATTAAATTCATTTCTCAAGGATCATGTGACACTGGAGAAATGACACTGAAAATTCAGCTTTACATCACAGGAATAATTTATATTTTTAAACATTAAAATAGAAAACAGATGTTTTGAATTGTAATAATATTTTACAATATTACCGTTTTTACTGTATTTTTAATCAAACAAATGCTGCCTTGGTAAGCATAAGAGACTTCTTTCGAACACATTTACAAATTTGACCAATCTCATACTGAACAGTAGTGTATAAATGCACAACAGTTCAGTATGGGAGTGGTAAGATTTTTAAATGTGTTTGAAAGAAGCCTCTTATGCTTATATACATGTTTAATTTATGTGCTACTGCAAAGCTCTGAATGTATAACTGAGTTCTGCCAACCCAGGAGATGCTAGTTGTGAAACAGGTACTTGGATGTACAAAAACATCTGCATGTTCCAGTCAGAGAGCAGAGAGCCGATCTCATTTTCTGCACACTGGGAAATTTCATGCTGTTTTTGCATCCAATAGGTCCAGGCTTGAGTGTTGGGTTGTTTGATGATGTAATAAGAAAAAAAAACAAAAAACAAAAAAACATTAAAATGTACCTGAGAGGGTCAATGCCTGTGATGCCTCTCCGGCCCAGCCAGAAACCATACTGAGTTTATACCTACAGGGAATCGAATTTCATATCTTTCAACCTTCACACTTCTGAAGACACAAGGAGACTGACAAGGACATATATGAGATGTAAACAAACTGCAGCACAAGCATCAGTTGTCACTGAGCGGAATGGCATTCTTGACAGCCTGCAGGAATCATATTGACATGCCTGTATGTGCACAGATTACAGTGCTGTTCAATATACCAATGGAGACAATCATTCTTATTCTGAGAGACATTACAATGCCAATATTACATTAATATATAGGACCAAAAAAAAAAAAAAAGCTACTGAAAGTCACTATAAAGGTTTTGTTTGTTTCTTTCAGTTCATTTGTTCAATATATACTGTATGCTCAGCAAGGCTGAATTTATTTGATTAGAAATACAGTAAAAAAAAAAGTAATATTGTGAAATATTAATTGCAATTTAAAATAACAGTTTTTATGTCAATATATTTAAAAAAAATAATTGATTCCTGTGATGCAAAGCTGAATTTTCATCAGCCATTACTCCAGTCTTCAGTGCTACATGATCCTTCAGAAATCATTGTAATATGTTGATATATTATCAATGTTGGAAACAGTTGTATTGCTTAATATTTTGGAACCTGTGATACTTTTGTCAGGATTCTGAATACTTTTGTTCAGTACTTTTATTAAATTGATAAAAAGGGATAGTAAAGACTTTTTACGTAGAAGTAATGAATAAAAATATTCTTCTTAAAAAAAAAAAAAAAAACTTTTTAACAGTAGTGTATATTGTTACAAGAGATTTCTATTTTCAATATATGTATTTATATTAGTTAGTTTATTAGTAGTATGCTAGTTTTAGTCCAATTATTTCCAAGTTCTTTTCATAGTCATACCTGAAAAGTATCTCCATAAATTTAAAATCAGAGTCACACTCTGTGTTTTACCTTTTCTTGTCTCTTCAGGTAAATTAATGCTACTGTTGCAGTAGCATAACTTGACAAGACCTGGAAACATGAGCAAAACAAATTGAGAAAATTAATTAATTAATTTCCCTCTCCTGTGCCATGCTGATGTTTTCCCTGCAATAATTAAGGTACTTGTTTGTCTTTGGGGACGGTGGAGAAGGGAGGTTAGACAAGCCTGAAGAACATCTCATTAAAGATCTGGACAGGAACCGCTGAGTCATTCAGACGAGCTCCAGACTCCAGACATAACTTCGAACCCTCTTCACATCTCCCTGACAGAGCTCCGACGCACCAAAATAAGGTTTGTGTCAAAAAGAAAAGAAGGGAGAAGTTAATTTTCTCAACGAGCAGCGACTAGCACAGCAGTGAAGTCAGAACAAAAACTGTGAGTTTCTCTTTTGATTAGTCCACAGCGCACTCGGGGAACATTAGAATGAGAAGGAGAAAAAACGAAGGCGCATCGCTAGAGTCTTTTTATAGGGGCATGAGCCCAAGTAAAGTAGTCATAATCATACTCGCATAGCTTTCTGTGAAACCAAAGTTTTTGTTCAGAGATCACGTTGTGTATATGCAGCAGAGGCGGCAGAGAGACTGACAAGTACTGTAGCTAGTTAATGAGAGAACGAGTAGCTATTTGAATGTACTGTATATAAGCAATGGAATAATCCCAAATTTACACTGCAAAATTGGGATGGAAGTGCCTATGAAATGGCATTTAGGTGGGCCAGAGCTCGCTTAATTTAGTCTGGCTTTCATGCAGCCTTAACACAACTAAAATACCTTATGTTGTTCATGGATATCCTTGCAGTGTCTTGTTATTAGTATGGATTTTATATTTGGGTTTTCATTAGCTAGCTGTGGTTATATCCACCAAACACTCCAGTTAAATGTGATATTTGTACCACAGCATAGGATGTCAAAGGTCATGCAGTGTACTGTGAAGAAATATAGTGAAATAGATGCAGTTATGTTAACCGGTAGCCTGTAGTAACATTTGGGTCATTTTACATAACAGGTGTCCCTCATACATGTTGTATAAAAATAGCCTTGTTAGGCTACAGTTTTCTCTTCATTCTGTCTACACAACTAGGGGTGGGCTATATTAAGACACGATTAATCGGTAGAAATTTGTCAACTGGTAGAGATTTTGGACGATCATCGCTGTCACGTGACATTGCTGTGCCACGTGGTCACGAAAACTTATCGTTTGCATGCGTTTTTAAGCATTGCGATTTAAAAACAAGTGATTTTAAGCCATTAAAACGCAATCAGCAGCGAAAGAAAACTCATTTCGCTATGTGCACACGCTGTCTGAGAATGTTTCTGAGTGCTTTCAGAGAGGTGCAAGCACATAAAGATGGTGCTCATAGAGCATGGCAGAATTGAACTGCCAGAATTGGCTTTGAATGGTTAAATACACACACTTTTACAGTGCCGTGAAAAGGTTTTTGCCCCCTTCCTGTTTTTTTTTTTTTTTGTCCATTTTTTGCATATTTGTCACACTTGAATGATTCAGATCATCAAACAAATTTTAATATCACACAAAGATAACCCAAGTAAATACACAATGCAGTTTTGAAATGATGATTTCATTTATAAAGGGAAAAAAGCTGTCCAAACCTGACTGGCACTACGTGAAAAAGTTATTGCCCCCTAAATCTAATAACTGGTTCTGCCACCCTTTGCAGCAACAACTGCAATCAAGCGTTTGCAATAACTAGCAGTGAGTCTTTCACATCACTGTGGAGGAATTTTGGCCCACTCTTCTTTGCAGAATTGTTTTAATTCAGCCACATTGGAGGGTTTTTGAGCATGAATGGACTGTTTAAGGTCATGCCACAGCA
>JAFVLL020009837.1:0-15271 GCA_021397915.2 Tor tambroides | reverse complement strand
ACCTTGGTTTTGACATCACGGTTCAGTATGGTTTCAGTACAGCAGGAGGAAAAAAATACTATACACACACACACACACACACACACACACACACACACATATATCAGGGCTCTAGACTGCGACCAAAATGGTCACATTTGCGACCATTTTTTGAGAGTGTGCACTTGTGCGAGTGCATGGTCTGCGCTGCAGAGCCGTGGCACATTGTAGCAGGAGTCAGATTTCACTGATCACGTGAAGAGAGGCGCTTTCAGCGCGAGCGCTTCAGTAGAGCCTAAATTATACTCGCTGTGTCAGCACGAGCGTGAAAGTGCATGCGCGCAGCGGACGGAGCGCAAAGGAGGATTTGGTTTTCAAACTAAAGTAAAAGACTGCTTCTTAAACCAGAGAAGGTGAACATGTTGGTATTCTTGTAGAAAAAGTCCTGTCAGTGACAGCCAGTTTAGTTTTACTTTTATTTTGGTTTGAAAAGCTTGTTATCTTTGCTGTTTACCTCACGTTACGGCATGGAGGCTTTCCATAATTTTTTAAATATTATTATTTATTTGATTCCTCAGCGTTTGCTAAACATTCTGTAATTTATTATTCGGTATATAATACAGCATGTGATGTGTCCCATGTCTCGTCTTATTCGTTTGTCATTGTAACCTATTGTTTTATTGTTGTTGTGCTTTTTAATTAAGAATAACAATGAATCCATCTTTTGTTTTTGTCTTAAAAAGTGAAAGGTGTAGATATAAGCAAAACAGACAATTATCTTTTCTTTAAAACGTGACACCAAGATCGCGAATTTGAAATTGAAAGTGAAAGCAAAAAGGAATTCCTGTTCACAAAATTTAAATCATAAATAATACTGATGAAAAAGAACGGGTTGAATGTTGAACACTTTTGTTACTATATAACTATGATAAAAGTTCATCAGCATGCATTGATCAATCATATGTTGTATCAAAAAAAAAAAAAAAAAAAAATTGCGACCAAATTATGTGCTCGTTTGACCAACTGAGAAAGTTAGTCACAATAAGTACTTTTTAATAATTCACAATGTGTGTACAGTGCCACAATCAATAATTAAATAAAAGTTTTCAATACAAATTAGCACAAGTCAAGCTGCAATACCAAAGAGGACCACAGGGAGATACCAAAGACCACTAAACCGCCTGCCTTTAATATACGGATCCATTCAGAATCGCTAAATCTCTGACCACCGCATAATCAGCGTTCATTATAAAACACTCTTGCTTTTAAGCCAAATACACGCTGAAAAGAATAATTTTACTGACATTTGGACGTAAATCACTATTCTGTCCGTAATCGCTGATGAAATCGGCCATGTTTTCTCTGCATTAGCGTTGTTTTGAGCTACTGTTTGAATTCGTTCACTGGATCTTTGGACTTTCCGGGAGTTTACGGTTTAAAATGATGTGATTGCAAAAGCCTGCTTCTTTTCATTTTAATATATGATTTTCGTTATAAAGTACTGATTCAAATTAGTAATCAATAATTAATTATTATTATTATTCTCCGCGCACCTCCCCTGACATGCTCTCGCGCACCACACAGTGAAGTAGACCGACTCTGCTCGCGTTCATTCACGTGATTGGTCGAGGTGATCCCGCCTGGGTAGTGTGATTTACACAGTTTCTATATAATTTCTAATCATATATGGGATCATATAGCCTAATCACCCAAACCCTGACGATTTTACGCTGAGTACCGGCAACATGTCAGAATGTCGGTACGCACAAAAAAGTGCAGGTACTCTAAAGCCTAAAATATAGAAGTGCCGGTACTGCGTACTGGTGCGTACCGGCCCACTTCAAGCACTGTATATATGTATGTATGAACAGTTCATTTGCAAAAATGATAACTTCTTTTCTTCTTTTCTTCTTAACTTCTTTTTTTTCAGAAATCACGTTTTTTTTTTTTTTTATTGCACATTCCAATATCAATCAAACTGCAGTTGGGTTGTTTTGATTAAGTAATAATAATTTAAACAACTACAGGTAATTTATAAAATTAAAGTTCATTGACATTATTATTATTTTTATTTTTTACATATCAAAAGTTTGTTTTATAGCAAAAGCAGATAACTCCACATTTCATGTTTTAGAGTTAAAAAAACACTTGTTTAATCTTTGTAATCTCCTCAGATGACAATATAGATGCCTGACAAATGTCGCTGATTCGCTAAAATGGACTTATCGGCTTCTGTTCACAAACAACAAGGGCACTTGTCGGCTTTTGCAGTAAAACATGAACTCACGTTACCTTGGAGGTGGATAATACTGGCTTTTTTGACAAAATGTGTTTATGGTTCAGATCGCGTCAAGTCATTGGTGTTGGTGATGAGTTTTAGGCTCAAGGTCTGCATTTAAAGTCACACCAGAGGTGTTAAACTAGGATTAGGACTTGGTTTTATGCAGACCAGTCAAGTTCTTCCACACTGACTGAATCAATCTGTAATGATGACGCTGAGGCTGAGTTATAATCCATGTGCAGAAGTTTATTAAAGGCAATTACTACAAACAGATACGGAAAGGCGGGCAGAGAGTCGAAACCAGAATAGCAGTCCAATCTGTTACCATACACAGGGGAATTCCAAAAGGCGAGAGTGATCAGGCAGGCAATGGGTCCAAACACAAACATCAGTCCAAATCAGGCAACCAGAACAATGGGAGAAATCCAGAGAATCGTAAATCAGAGAATCAGGCAGAGTCATACACAGAATATCAGGCTAGGAGAACAGAAATACGCTTGGTAAGGCAGGTAAACTGGCAATACTTCGCAACGAGTTCAAGTATGGTCTCTGTTTATAAAACAGTCAAACAGGAAATGAGTGCAGAAGAAGTGGAGGGAGTGGAGCACGGTCAGTACTCGGGCGAGGGCTCCCTCTACTGGTTAGGCATTACAGAACCCTCCCCTCTAGGAGCGACTCCTGGAGCTCGACGTGGACGTCCCTGTGGTCGTGGCACTGGTCAGTTGGGTCTGGCTCGATGAAATTCCTCTATGAGAGATGGATCCAAGATGTCCCATGTGGCTACCCATGATCTCTCCTCAGGTCCATAGATCCTCCCAGTCCACCAGATATTGGAGCTGACCCCGTCTACGTCTTGAGTCCAGTAATTCCTTCACCTGATAAGCAGGAGTTCCATCTATGTCCAATGGTGGTGGTGGTTCTGGGGCCTCATGGCCAGGGTCAGCAGAGAGATACGGTAGTTAGCAGGAAGCTCCAACTGGTAGGTGACCTCATTAATTCTACGAAGAATTTTAAAGGGACCAACGTACCTTGGGGAGAGCTTCCTGCTGGGCAGCCGCAATTTGATGTCCTTCGTCGAGAGCCAGACCCGTTGTCCTGGTTGGTAGGGAGGATGTGGGCGACGTCGTCTGTTGGCTTGGAACTCCTGTGTCCTCACAGCCCGCTGGAGACGGACGTGCGCGCTGTCCCACACCCTCTCACTACGACGAATCCAGTCGTCCACAGCTGGGACCGAGGAGGGTTCACCAGACCACGGGAACAGTGGGGGTTGGAACCCCAGGACGCATTGAAAGGGGGTCAGGCCTGTGGAAGTGTGGGTGAGGGAGTTCTGAGCATATTCTGCCCAGGGTAGAAATTCAGACCATCGATGCTGTTCCCGACTACAGTAGGTTCTCAGATATCTGCCAATTTCTTGGTTGAGACGTTCAACTTGGCCATTGCTTTGAGGGTGATATCCTGATGTCAGACTAACGTTGATATCTAATTGCTTGCAGAAAGCTCTCCAGACTTGGGAAGTGAATTGAGTGCCCCGATCACTAACAATATCCTCCGGTAGACCATATATTCTGAAGACATATTGAAATATGGCTTGGGCTGTTTCCATGGCGGTGGGTAGTCCTTTTAATGGGATTAAGCGGCAGGATTTGGAAAACCGATCAATAATGACTAGAATGGTTGTAAAGTCGTTGGAGGGGGGTAAATCTGTGACAAAGTCAATGGATAGGTGGGACCATGGGCGTTGTGGAATGGGTAGAGGTTGGAGGAGACCAGAGGGTAATTCTTTAGGGGTTTTGGACTGGGCACAGACTTGACAGGATTTTACATAGGAAGTAACTTCCTTGGCCATAGCAGGCCACCAGAACGAATTCTGTAGTAGGTGAAGAGTGCGAGAGATACCTGGGTGGCCTGCACTAATTGAATTGTGGACCCATTGCATGATCTGTTGACGTAGATATAGTGGTACATACTGTTTGTTAGGAGGGCAGTGAGCAGGTGGTGGATCACGTTGTTGTTCTCGCTGTAGATCCTCCATGATATCCCAGGAAACTGGAGCAAGAATGACAGTCTGAGAGAGAATGGGTTCTGGGTTAAGACGTTCGGTGGGGAGATCGTATTGTCTAGAGAGAGCATCAGCTTTGCAGTTCTTACTGCCAGGACGATAGGTTACTGTGAATTGGAAGCGAGTGAAGAATAGGGCCCAACGGGCTTGGCGTGGGTTAAGGCGTTTTGCACTCTTGATGTACTCCAAGTTCTTGTGATCTGTGATGACTTGAAATGGGTGGATAGCCCCCTCTAGCCAGTGTCGCCATTCTTCAATGGCTGCTTTCATTGAGAGTAGTTCTTTGTTCCCCACATCATAGTTTCGTTCGGCTGTGGTTAGTTTCCTAGAAAAGAATGCACATGGATGTAGTTTGCTGGGTTGGCCGTGTCTCTGTGAAAGCACTGCTCCAATTCCACAGTCAGAAGCGTCCACCTCTACTACAAAAGGTAAATTGGGATCAGGATGTTTCAGAATGGGGGCTGATGTAAATCTTTCTTTTAAGTTGATAAAGGCGTCGTTGGCTTCTCCAGTCCATCGTAGTTTGGTGGGTTTACCCTTGAGAAGTGACGTTAAGGGTGATGCTACGGTGCTGTAGTTGCGGATGAAACGTCGGTAGAAGTTAGCGAAGCCCAGGAATCGCTGTAACTCCTTGACTGTGGAAGGTTGGGGCCATTCGGTGACTGCTTGAACCTTTAATTCATCCATCTTTACTCCATGGTGACTTATGTGGTAGCCTAGAAACGAAGTTTGGTGAACATGGAACTCACATTTTTCAGCTTTGACATAGAGTTGATTCTCTAGTAATCGAGAGAGGACTTCTTTAACATGGTTGATATGCTCTGTCTCAGATGTGGAGTAAATGAGGATATCATCAATATAGGCTATCACTGACTGGTTGAGAAGATCCTTGAAAATTTCATTGATGAATGACTGGAAGATGGCGGGTGAGTTGGCAAGCCCATACGGCATTACCTGGTACTCGTAGTGCCCCCTGGTGGTGAGAAATGCAGTCTTCCACTCATCACCCTCCTTGATCCTGATGAGGTTGTATGCACTTCGCAGGTCCAGCTTGGTGTAGATGGTGGCTTCTCGCAGCTGTTCTAGTGCAGATGGTACTAAAGGAAGCGGGTAGCAAAATTTGACAGTCACATTATTTAGTCCTCTGTAATCGATGCAGGGTCTTAATCCTCCGTCCTTTTTTTCAACAAAGAAGAAGCCTGCGATGTAGTAGAGTCAACGATGTAAAGAGTGATGGATTCTTGATGCAGAAAGCCAACATTGAGTGTGAGAGTTGTTGTCTGATGAGTGATTCCTTTGCCAATGAGGGAGTCGTCGATAGCCCTGATTCTGATAGGTGGGGTGCATGGTTGAGTGGGGATGTTGAATTTGGTGACTATATCCTTATTAATCAAATTGAGAGCGGCTCCTGAGTCAATCATCGCTGTCAATTCAAGAGACAATGTATCAGTCTTGAGAATAATAGGCAGAATTAATGATTTGTTACTAAGCAGGGAAAAATGTTCAATATTTACCCTGGGAGCGGTTCGGGATTTGTGTGGGCATCCAAGACTGCGATGGCCTGACTCACCGCAGTAGAAGCACAACTGATGCTGTCGACGACGTTCTCTTTCCTCCTCAGAAAGACGGGAAACACTGACTTGCATAGGTTTGTCGCGAGTGTGTGCCTCAACTGAGATAGGAACTCCTGAATTGCTCTGATTTCCCCGACTGCCCTTGCGTTTAGGAGCTTGTCTCATGAGGTTATCAATTTTAATGGCAAGGGTGACAAATTCAACAAAGGAGGCACTCTCTCCTTTGCAAGCTAGTTCGGCTTGCAGTTCAGTGTTGAGACTTCGGTGAAACATAGCCTTTAAAGAAACATCATTCCAACCACTTTGCGCCGCTAGTGTTCTGAATTCAATGGCATATTCAGCAGCGGTACGGTTACCTTGCGTGATGCTCATGATCTGTGTAGAAACATCTTTACCTCCGGCGGGATACTCAAACACTTCACGGATTTGCTGAATGAAATGATCAGAATCCCAAACTGCTGCAGCCCAATCAATAGCTCTACCCGTTAGCAATGTCATTAGAAAGGCACATTTCTTTTCCTCCGATTCAAATTTATCCCCTTGATGGTCTAAGTACAATTTAACTTGACGAATGAAGCCTTTACGTTGTTCAGCAGTACCGTCAAACTTCTCAGGAAGGGCGAAGCTTACCATCTTCGGCGTGGGTGGTGGAAATGCTCGGATATAGTGAGTTAGATGTTCGTTGACGGATTCGAGCTTGGTTAGTTATTCATGGTAGCTCTTTAACATCTCGCTTTGATACGTGAAGGCGGCTTGCAGGTTTGAAACTTCCGCTGGATTCATGGGAGGCGAAGTATTCTGTAAAGATGACGCTGAGGCTGAGTTAGAATCCATGTGCAGAAGTTTATTAAAGGCAGTTACTACAAACAGATACGGAAAGGTGGGCAGAGAGTCGAAACCAGAATAGCAGTCCAATCTGTTACTATACACAGGGGAATTCCAAAAGGCGAGAGTGATCAGGCAGGCAATGGGTCAAAAGACAAACATCAGTCCAAATCAGGCAACCAGAACAATGGGAGAAATCCAGAGAATCGTAAATCAGAGAATCAGGCAGAGTCATACACAGAATATCAGGCTAGGAGAACAGAAATACGCTTGGTAAGGCAGGTAAACTGGCAATACTTTCCCACGAGTTCAAGTATGGTCTCTGTTTATAAAACAGTCAAACAGGAAATGAGTGCAGAAGAAGTAGAGGGAGTGGAGCACGGTCAGTACTCGGGCGAGGGCTCCCTCTGCTGGTTAGGCATTACACAATCATTTTCTTTTTGAACCTTGCGTTATACACAGAAGCATTGTCATGTTAGAATAGAAAAGAGTCCTGTCCAAACTGTTGCTATAAAATTAGAAGCAAACAATTCCCTAGAATATCATTATATGCTTTAACATTAAGATTTGTACTCATGAAAATTATTAAAGTAGTCAAACCTGTTCATTAGATGGGGTGACCCAATACTTTTGGCAATATAGTGTGTATATATATATATATATATATATATAAAATCTACCTCTGCTCTAAACTATAGGGAGCCTTTTTACATTAGGCATACTATAAGGTTACAATTAACAACAGAGCCCAAATTTAAATTTAATTACCATTTATTTTGTAACTATAATATTTTTGACTGGTAACCGAACAACTCATCAGCAAAGTAGTCTAATACCCAAAACCTGTTAACAGGAAAACTTGTCTGGTACCCAAAAATACCCAAAACCCTATTAACAGTCTTCTATCAGCCAAGAAGTTGACTGAGGAAAAAGCCAGAGAAGAGCAGAAGCAGGAGACGAAGTGATGATAAAAAGGAGCAGAGTTTATTGAATAGTCTTAGTTGCGTATGTTTCAATGCTCAGACTTCGTTCAACAAGTACTGTTATACCAAAACTGCTTCAAAACAACATCCCATAAACCTTGAGTTTCCATAAACATTCCCTCATATCTTTTATTCATGAAGACAAACAGCCCTTGAAACACATAGTCATAAAACTAAACAACAATGGAAAAACGATATAAAAAAACCAATAATATAACATAAAATAGTGGTGTCTAAATTAGCGCGTTAACGCAGGCGATTAATCGTTTCAGTTCAACATGTTAAAAATATGTAACGCAATTAACGCAGGGGCGGGGCTAGGTTTGGCCACCCCACTCACAACTGCTAAAGAATTGCATTTCACCTCAGCGCCAGGTCAAACAAGTCGAATGTGTGCGGAAATGGTACAAGTAACGAAGAGCTTCAGTAGAACATCAGTGAACTGCGGTCAGATGAGATGTTGTCAGGCCATATGTCAGTAAAAACGAATCTTCCTGTCTTGTCAGCAGTTATACTGTGTTCGTAGTGCATGCTCTTCAAGTACACACACTAATGTGCCGGCGCGCACTGTATTAGGCTATATCAAAGCGCTGTATTCAAACCCAAATCAACCTACGAGTATGAAGTGTCGTAGTTATGTCATCAGTTAAGTCATGAAGTTAGAAAAAATGCGATTAAAGCTGCCTTAAAACTGTGCATGTAAGTATTTATTATTAATGAGTCACATTTAAAGCAGTAACAGATCCACGTCAAGTAACAGCAGCCTGTTATGGGGCGAACGAGACGTGAGATGTGCGGATCCATGTGCATGGCTTTATTTACAAAGGCGTGGTCAAGAAACAGGCAAGGGTCAGATAACACAGGTAAACAGACAAGGCAAAGAATATTCCTAGGGCTAGTGTGGCTCTACGATCAGCTAACAATATCCAGAGGGCTTGGCATGAGGGGTAATCCAATAACACAAGCAATAGTCCAGGCGAGGTAACAGCAGGCAAAGGGTTAATCCAAGATACATAGGTAGAAGATCAGGAAACAGACAACAAGGCAACACGAAATGACTAGACTTAGACTAGAACTGGAACTATAAACTAGGACTGGAAACTTGGAATGACTCTGTAGTGTAGCTATCGCTAGAAGAGTGATTTACACTAAACAGTACTCGGCAGTAAGAAAGAGGAAGTCCATGGCGTATGTAGAGAGTGTGTTTGGCTGCAGCCGTGGGCGTAATCAGAGTGAAATGGATTGTGGGAACTGAAGTTCAGTGTAACCCTACATCCCAGTGTTCATACTATCCATCCTAAATAGTATGTGAGATTACAATAAGTGTGTCCCAAATCATAGTATGTTGAAAAGAGTATGCCAAAATTCCCCGGATAGTCTACTATTTCAGGTTGATATTTAAGTGTGGATCCGTGCATATTCTAATTGCTAAAACTGCCCACAATCCATTGCACTTTGGCAAAGGATTCCAGTAGCCCCTCACTGCAGAACAAAGATCCAGGGGGCGGGGTTGGATCCACATCTAGGGGGTGTAGATGGTAGATTTAGGGGTGGAGACGGGTAGGTTTAGGTATATGTAAGGTGGGAGGAGTTGGATCTATATCCAACCATGCCCCCTGGATCTTGTGTTCTGCAGTGAGGACCATCTCCAGTATTCGGTCCAGAACTACAAACATGAATAAAACGCGTTAGAAAAACTCCAAACATGGCAGATACGCGCGATTGACGGTTAGGTAGAGAGGTTTACAAAAATGGGTTTGAGTTACTAATAATCAACATTTAACCTGGTAAATAATTATTTATTGTTATCCGTGTTATATTTAATCTGCAACAGCCATGTGAACTTTTATAAACATCCATTTGGTCGTTAACTTTTAAATGCATCATTATGCAGAAAATATGAGCACAGTTCTACTGAACGAGCTACTTTTTTCCCTCCAATACGGTATGAAATTAAATGTGGAGGATGTTAACAGTGATGATCGACGGGCCACTTTACAGAGACAGGGTGCGTGTTACAGGTGCGACAGAGCGATCCGTTAAAGACGCAATTGTGTGACGTGATAGTATGTCCCAAAGCTTGCCTAATCTTCTACTACACACTCAAAAGTGTGTACTTTTTCTTTACCAAAAGAGTACATTCTTTAAGGGCATAGTATAAGTAGGCACATTGGGACGCAGCATAAGTGTATCAGTCTGTGTAGCGTGGGAGTCAAGCCGGAGAGTGGGTGACCTCTGGTGGTGAGTGAACGGAAGTTCATAGACCGGATTCATGACAGCCAAAAAATATCCTAATAACCAGCTGCTGTGATGTCTGTTAATCAAAGAACAAAATTTAAAAAAGAGGAAATCAATAACTTTTGTAGTTTTAAGCTTTATTTTTATTTAATTCAGAATTTAGTGTTTGATAACTTTATTAAATTAAGCTATATTATCTAGCTGAAGGGCACAGGTGACATTTATTATAATGGGTTTATAAGAAGATTGTTGTAAGTTAACTTCAATTAGAAGTTATTTTTTAAAGCCTAATAAATATTACATTTATAGCACTAGAAAACAAATTTGTACATCAATTGGTATCAGTGATACCTTCTTTCAGCCATAAAAAAAAGATGGCATTAAACAAATATTAAAAATATACTTTGTTTCTACGTTAATTTGAAGATTGAATGTGAAATTATTGCAAGATAAAAGTATAATTAAAAACTTTAATGTTAGATGGGATTAATCGCAATTAAATTCAGAAAAATGTGCTACTAATTAGTACATTTTTTTTAATCGATTGACAGCACTAAATATAAATGACTAATCAATAAATGAATCAATGAAATTGATATATAAATGACTGATGATTGTTATAAATGATTATATGATTAAATTGAATAATGAAAACAATGAAATGATAAATGATTATAAATGAATGAAGCATAAATTAAGAATATAGAAAAGGAAAGTAAAACATAACAAATGTATGGTTGCTCTCTTGAAGCAAAACACAGTTTGCATTTGAGGATCTTCTGGTCCTTCATGTATATAGTATAGTCCAGGGGAACTCAACAGGCGGCCCGTCTGCATTAATTTTGTGGCCTGCGTCATGTTGAAGATTAATGTATTTTTATTACAGGTTGTGCTCAAAATATTAGGCAGTTTGATTTTTTAAAATTAAATGTAGCCTATACAATCGCAGTAGTAAAAGCTGCTCAATCTCTGCAAGCGCTGTAAGTAACCACGCGCAGCACGCCCCAAACAACGTAAAAGAGAAGCGTTGTCCAACAAAAGAGGACATGATTTTACTCCACAACATCAGACGAGAGTTTGAAATAACTTCATTTTGTGAGCTGATGTGCGGTTTTTGTCACAGAATGAGGTAGATAATATATTCTATACGGTAAAGGCAATGACAATTATCACTGGATTATAAATATACTTTATTATTATTATTATGAAAATACCAGAGATGGATTGAAGAACACAGATAAACCATATATCACCAATGCAATCTTGCTCATAAATGACAGGATTCATGTCTATTAAAGCCTTGTATTGTATTAAAGTCACAATGTAACGTTCAAACCTGCGCTCACGCTGCCGCTGATCCAGAGAGAGCAGTTTACTTATATGAAACATCTTTACAAAGTCTTTTTTGTCGTTATTTCTGTGTTACAAACATTCAAATAATCACAGAAGTACTGGAATAAAAGTTTATAGTTCAGATATAAACACTGCTGTCTACAGAAGTGATCAAAATAGAATAAATCACCTTTATGAAAGTGACCATGCTTCAAATAAAGATTACAATTACAATTGCAATATCATTATGCGATTGCAATATCAATTACAACGTAATGCCAGCAGGTGGAGACTAATGAGTTAAAATGAGATTCGTTCAAAAAACACTGATTCATTCAGGAATGAAACAAGTGAAGTCTTTATGAGCAAGTCATGAAGTTATGAATCATTGGTTTAACTTTATCAATTTGTTGAATATTGCATTCTAAAATAGACAGCAGCAATTTTTTTCTATAAACTAGAATAAAATACACTGCTCAAAAAAATTAAAGGAACACTTTGAAAACACATCAGATCTCAATGGAGAAAAATATCATGCTGGATATCTATACTGATATGGACTGGGTAATGTGTTAGGAATGAAAGGATGCCACATCGTTTGATGGAAATTAAAATTATCAACCTACAGAGGGCTAAATTCAAAGATACCCTGAAAATCAAAGTTAGTCCATAGCCAAAATGGCTAGTCCATTTTGCTGAAATTTCATTGCAGCAACTCAGAATAGTACTCAGTAGTTTGTATGGCCCCCACGTACTTGTATACATGCCTGACAACATCGGGGCATGCTCCAAATGAGACGATGGATGGTGTCCTGGGGTATTTCCTCCCAGATCTGGACCAGGGCATCACTGAGCTCCTGGACAGTCTGAGGGGCAACCTGGCAGCGTCAGATGGAGTGAAACATAATGTCCCAGAGGTGTTCTATTGGATTTATGTCAGGCGAGCGTGGGGGCCATTCAATGGTATCAATTCCTTCATCCTCCAGGAACTGCCTGTATACTCTCGCCACATGAGGCCAGGCATTGTCGTGCACCAGGAGGAACCCAGGAAACACTGCACCAGCGTAGGGTCCGACAATGGGTCCAAGGATTTCATCCTGATTCCTAATGTCAGTCAGGGTGCCGTTGTCTAGCCTGCAGAGGTCTGTGTGTCCCTCCATTGATATGCGTCCCGAGACCATCACTGACCCACCACCAAACCGGTCAGGCTGAACGATGTTACAGGCAGCATAACGTTCTCCACGGCTTCTCCAGACCCTTTCACGTCTGTCACATGTGTTCAGGGTGAACCTGCTCTCATCTGTGAAAAGCACAGGGCACCAGTGGTGGACCTGCCAATTCTGGTGTTCAATGGCAAATGCCAGTCGAGCTCCACGGTGCCGGGCAGGGAGCACAGGGCCCACTAGAGGACATTGGGCCCTCAGGCCACCCTCATGAAGTCTGTTTCTGATTGTTTGGTCAAAGACATTCACACCAGTGGCCTGCTGGAGGTCATTTTGTAGGGCTCTGGCAGTGCTCATCCTGTTCTTCCTTGCACAAAGGAGCAGATACCGGTCCTGCTGATGAGTTAAGGACCTTCTATGGCCCTATCTAGCTCTCCTAGAGTAACTGCCTGTCTCCTGGAATCTCTTCCATGCTCTTGAGACTGTGCTGGGAGACACAGCAAACCTTCTGGCAATGGCACGTATTGATGTGCCATCCTGGAGGAGTTGGACTGCCTGTGCAACCTCTGTAGGGTCCAGGTATCGCCTCATGCTACCAGTAGTGACAGTGACCCTAGCCAAATGCAAAACTAGTGAAAAACAGTCAGAAAAGATGAGTAGGGAAAAAAATGTCAGTGGCCTCTACCTGTAAAACCATTCCTGTTTTGGGGGTCGTCTCATTGTTGCCCATCTAGTGCTCCTGTTATTAATTTCATTAACACCAAAGCAGCTGAAACTGATTAACAACTCCCTCTGCTACTTAACTGACCAGATCAATATCCCAGAATTTTAATTGACTTGATGCTATACTCTGATTAAAAAGTGTTCCTTTAATTTTTTTGAGCAGTGTACATGTTGTTTTGTTTAGTTGTCTTTTCAGAGTCATGGTGGGAGAATAGTGATATCTATTTTAAAAATAAAATATTGATACAATACAGTTAATATAAATATGAAAAATAATACTTTCTACTTTCTATATTTGCTCAAGAATGTTTTTTAGCATTTTGAGTTTGTTCAATAGTCAATAGTTCAAAATGTTTTGCATCAATATAGCAAAACAAACTTTTAAATCAAACTTTACTCAGTCTTATTTTAAATAGGACAAGGACAAGCAAGACTTAGATAAGTAATAAACTGTATTTATAAATCAGTAAATCTGCAAATATTGTCTTAAATAAAGTCTGATGATGGAAATTGAAATTTGTGGTCCTTCGCATCGTATGTAGTTTAAATGCGGCCCGCTTGGCCTCTGAACTTGAGTACCCCTGGTCTAATATTTTGCGAAATGCTTTTCTGTAGACTTCATTTCTCTGGTGAACTAACTGTGACACTGATGTCTTGCCTTCAGTAAATGAAATGCTACGTGACATTTTGTTTACAAGCCATTTTAATAATATCTTTCCGTGCGTGAAACACTGATTGTGCGATTACATGAGATGTTCATTCATGTTTATTTTGCGTTAAAACTAGTAGTAAAGAGGAAGGGATGATCGCGCTCCGCTCTGCCGTCAGAACTGAGGCGTTTACACAGCGATCTGTCGCGCCACATCAAAGAGCGCCATTTATTGTCTGAATTTCCTAAAGAAATGGAATGATTTGTTCAGTATGCGTACCGAACCGAAAGACCTGTACCGAACATTTTCGGTATGAATACGTGTACCGTTACACCCCTGCTAATGATTTACATTAGATTTCAAACATTTAAATTAAAATATTACTCTGCTCCACTGAACAGAAATGTTCATGACACCATGAGTTCTGAGTTTACATAGAAGTCACACATTTAACCCTCTGTTGCTCCTTATTTGGGAGTCACACTTGTGATCTTCGCGGTCAAAAGTGACCGGACACGACTTCCGGTTAGGCGAACTATGGAGTAAGACGTGTTCGCGAAAGGGTCCTGCAGAATTCCATTATTTTCTGCGTTTATGCACATCTGTACTTAATATCGAGTGCCTGCAGATAATTGTGTCTATCGGTGTTGTTTTGTAAACTAATCCTGTGTAATGAAGATGAAAACTAAAGCCAATAAAGGCGGTAACGCACAGTCATCGCAACAGCGGCCTGCTGCAGCAAGTACATCCTCGGATGAGCGTGACACAGCCGGGAGAGATGAGCGAAGTGAGCTCGATACGTCTTCAGCTGACACTCAGTCTCTTAAAGCTGAAATGCTGTCATCGCTACGCAGTGAACTGGCAGAAATATTTCGCACTGAATTACGATCCATGTTAGGCGACGACTTATCGACCATCAAAAGTGAGCTTCAAGCCGTGAAGGCGGAATTTTCTAACACTATGGTCTCGATGCAATCTGACATGTCGACACTGAAAAGTACGGTGAGGGATATGGAACAGTCTCTTTCCACCTGTTCGGATGATATCACGGTGCTACAGGAAAAGGTTGACTCTCTTTCGGCTACCGTGGTTAAATTGGAAGAAAAGTGTGAAGATTTGGAAGCCAGGTCTCGTCGGAACAATATTAGGATTATTGGAGTTCCGGAAGACCAACTTCCTACTACCGCGGTGGTTTCAAAGCTACTTAAGGAGGCACTCAATATTGATAAGGATATTATAATTGACAGATCGCATCGCACATTGCAGTCGAAGCCTAGTCCGGGGGAGCGTCCACGAGCTATTGTGGCAAGACTTCATTACTACTCGGACTGTGTTGAGGTTCTATGGCGTGCATGTGAGATGAAACAGTTCAGAGTTGGTGATACGAGAATATCCATCTTCCCTGATCTCACTGCAAAAATTGCACAAGCCCGATCAGCCTTTAATGATGTCCGTCAGCAACTT